>JAANSO010000250.1:0-52693 GCA_036507315.1 Lepidocyrtus fimetarius
TTACGACATCAAGCGCTTGGAGGCTGCCATGTTCTCAATTTTCATAAACAGGAGAGAAAGCAACTTCCCTGTGGAAGTAGCTGTGGATCTGTTTCTTCACTCCAGAGGAATTCAGCAGTATCAAGATCTCAAGTTAAAAGCTGTGCGAGTTATTAAATAGTAAGTTTGTCTTTCAAAAATATTTCGTTCATCTAATTTTACCTTAAAATTATTATTCAAGTAAATCAGTAAACTTTATTGTTACCATGTCATTGCAGTAATCGGGAACGTCTGACTACTATTCGCAAGTACGTAGAAATTTTCGAACATGAAGATAGTGCACCTGCAATGGAGCTTTGCCAACTTCTCATGGAGCATCTTTAAATATTACCCAAGAAAAACTTACTTTTCATTTCTAATCAATGTAACTAGGTATTTGTGTACTATGTTTAGTTTTAGTTTCATTCTTTAACTGTGGATTACTACAGGTCTGATAGTTACTTTTGTTGCGTGTATACTTTTGTGATGATTTTATCCCGAATATTTTAGTTAATGGACTTACTGTGAACATTATTTTGCAACTTTTCTTGTTAAAGTGATTGTCTTTGCATGATTCGTTGAAAATAGTGTCATTGATTTCTTTAACCAGGACTAATTATGATACCGATGTATTATACAAGTACATAGCTATTAATATAGTGTTATATAATTTTAGATAGTAACTGAGCAAGTGACTTACTTTAGTTAAAATGTATTCTTATTATTGTAATATTATATCGGAATTATTATTACGTTAGTACGATATTTACTGATTCTTTGGAACCAACTTTAAATGTGACCAGATTTAAGAATGAAGAATGGTGTTGAGAATAAATATGCTAAACCGTGTATAGAATAGAAAAATATTGCAGATCTTTCTTTATTGGCTAGTAATAAGGTATTCTTTTTTAATGAAAGATTTTTGTCATAGCTATGAACCCATTAACCCACAATTACCTACGTGCTTGTAAAAGAATCAGTAATCTTCATGTTCATTTTTGCGCAAGTATAATCATAGCAGCAAATAATTTCATTATTTAAGCTTAATTAACTTTATTGATAACCAAACCAGTTTACAGGTAACAATAACAATATTTTCTACAATGGTAATGTTTTTAAAACATGTGCAAAAAGTCTCCTACTGATTCATAACATATTACTTCACTGCAGCTATTTCTATTTCCAGCTCTTTCCTGAACTTGTGGACAACAAGGAGAAAGGCTATTCGAATGATAAGAACGACTCCCAAGCTTATATACTGCTTCATTATCAAGTCACACAGTATCTCAATGAAAATGAAGAAAACGCAGACATTTCTCCAAATAGTGGCAAGATCCCAGGCCTCCTGTGGATCCCTTCCCTGCTTGTTACAATAATTAATTAATTACATTGAAAATACGTGTATTCCATGCTTTACATAATGTTTCTTACAATTTTAGTAGCCAACATTAACTTCATAGCTGCCCAAAACTGTAGCAAAGTCATTAGCGCCATAACAACAAGAATTGACCACAATGTCCAAATATCCACTTTAAACATTAATCAACACGTTTTTAGCTACACCCAACAATTAATTATAAACTTGTCAAATTGCAAAGTAAAGCTTACAATTAGAGATTTCTTTACTATCCTCGTCAGCATCTACATCAACATCGATTTCCGTTCCATTTCGTGTCATATTACCCCTAGAAAAAATATCCAACTTTTCAGTTTCATCCGTGACATTATATTCGGTAAGGAGTTGAGTCATGTTGACACTATCTGGAGACAACGGAACTGGTTGGAATACTGCAACAACTGTGACAACCCCGATTCCAAGTGCCGTTAGGATAACAATTATCAAACCAATCACTGTAAATATCTACATAATCACATCGTAATTAATTATAAAGCAACTTCCCTCATGACACCCGATTAAACGTAAAACACAATTTACTTACCATGTCCACCCAGGCCACAAACCTAGCCGACCTTCTCCATCCTCTAGTATCCTCCATGATATTTCTTTTAGAATTTAATAGCAATTAATCTTAATCAATGTCTTTAATTATAGTTTAATCTGTTTATTTAATTGTTACGTAACAATCCTTTTACTCTCAAGCTTATCAAAACGTTGCAACTTTGCGTAATACTTTTCAAAATGGAAAACAATTTTCCATAAATCTTCTCCAAAATTATTAATGCAAGTGCACCCCCTTGAAACTTTAAATATTATGAAACTCTATTTAAATCCCTGAATTTATCAGAGCGAGTCAGTAGAAGAGATGACGAAGTAATAAAATAGAGCAGAATAAAACCTCAAAACTTGCAAATTCCACAAAGCGTATCTTCTTTAACCTGACCTTGAACAACTTGTTTGGCTGCAGTTTGGCTTGGCTTCGCCTCTTACTGCGTTTGTTTGTATGTGTGGGAGGAAAAATTCTCACAGAACCGTGTAAGATGATGTTGGTTGATAACCTGCTTTGTTCTTTTATATCAACATCGTTATATTTTTATTCCAGTTCCTATTTATTTTGCCATTTTTAAAACGAATTGGTTTACAATGAAAACCACCAGTGAATAAAATCTACTAATTCTACTTCGTATGACTTATGAAATATATATCGTGCAGAGAAATAAATTGTTTCCCAGCTAGTGCATCATAGAAAGTGAACGATTTTGTGTTGCTAATGGACAAGAAGCTAACCGGCTTGCAATACTAATGACTATGATAATAGTTTTCATGGGAAAATGTTCAGTTTGAAACAGATCGTTTTTATATTAAAAATAAAACAACACAGAAGCATCACACCCCCAAGTGTATGATCTCATCACTTATCATTACTAAATTTAATGCTAATCTTAACTGATTTTAGCAGAGGGATTTAATTAATTTTACTTTTAGAGGTAAAGACAGGTGAATGGTTTTCCAGTAAGTGAAATGAGAATTGCTGTAGAGTAGCGGACAAACAGGTATGAAAAGGAAAGTGAGCAAACGCAGGTTTTAAGAAACCTCTATATGACTTCTGTGAATCCGTTTTATTTTGCTGTAGGAGCATTTAAAGTTTACAATTAAGATTTGATAGTTAAAAACTAATTAATAAAAACGCATGGAGTACAGGTTCTTTGCAGAGCTAAAAATAAAATGTGTTAATGTACATAATGTGTAACATGTATACAAGCTGAGATTATGCAATGGAATGAAATTAGAAGTGGTTCTGCTTACGATTAGTAGAAACTCAGACGTGTATAATTTATTTGAAGGTATATTAATAAACTTTTATTCTCAGAGCGCGTTGCAATTGCAGGGATGTTTATAAACAGGGTGGATAGTTTTAAGAATGACAAAGAAGGATTACGAACCGACCTTTGAATAAATTGCATACAAAATAATAGCACCGATCTGTATAATCTATGGAAGTTGTAAGTTGAATGAATATTATTAAGATATAAGAAAATAGACATAGCGAATCACATTAGTCATTTTTCTGTATTCTTTATGCCACGGTTTTAGTAAAGAATGAGAGGTTAAGTTCAATCTTTCCTGTTTTAGTCATGCCATTCCCATCTTCTGCAATTACAAAACGGTAAAAAACGGCCTACTGTAAAATAACTTTCCGAATGGTTTTGCATAGCTCAATAGTTACGTCACCTTTGACCCTCTTGGAAGTTCTTTGTCCGTTTACTTTTAACTTAGCTATCGTAAGATTTATGAAGAATGCAAGAAGAATTGGTTTTGCAGTAAAAACGCAGCTGCAAAAGTCAATACATGTGCTAACTATGCTGGAAAAAACTACAGAATTACTAAACTGACGACTTTTCATATGAAAACATTAGATTTATTGAATAAGTTAGTTTACAGACTTGATGATTATCTTGACCCTTCCTTAGGCTGTGTGAAGTAATAAATAGCCCACTCAAAGGGTAGGAAGACGTCGTCAAGGTTCATCATGATCTTGGCAAAGGAGCTCCATTCATCAATTACGTTGTGATCGTTCATCTTTGGTTTATCTCTTGATTTTGTCACCTCAACGGTTCGCATTTTTTGTATTCTGCCTTCTAAAATCTAAAAATTATACTTTCAATATCAATTCTAGTAATTTTTATACAAAAATAACTTACAGGCCTGGCTCGAGTCTCAAAACAGAGCATCACAATGACTCCAATGATAATTAAAGATTTCATTTTGATTAAGAATTATTCACTGAAAAATAAGTATTGTTCTCACAACTACAGGACCTCTTGAGTTGCGTACATGTACATGTAGCAAGGATGTTGACAATATTGGCAATTACAAGTGCAAAGCTGAACAATATTGCTAACTAATAAATAAGTCATAAACATTACATGTTTTAGCGATTTCGTATTATCCCTCCACTTGTTTCTCGTGTATTTTAACAAAAACAATTATCCGACAATTATATTGCGTATTGAACAGAATTGTTCTCTTTATATAAACGAATAAATATCCGAATTGACGTGATACGCAACAAGCATGGCTTATTAAGAAATTCCATTCATGTAGACTGAAAACGCTACGTTTTGTCCCATGACTTTTTCCACAGTAATAAAAAGGATTACAATTCTCCCTTTTAAACATGTTTTGACTTTAGCAAACGAGTCATAATTTTCTTGGAATTCTAATGAAAAAGTAATGCCGGTCTGTTATTAATGTGTATTTCACGTGCATGAACATGCAAAATAAACCCTTGCCAACAATAATCACTAATTATTCTTTAAAAATTCATATTTATTAAAATTATTAATATAATAAAAATTAATTTTATTTCAATAGCGCAAAGGAAAGATGAAAGCTACTAGGTTTTTGTTATTGCTTGACTGTTACGCAATATATATGATTCTGGTTGGGCTGTGCAATTGCCAAGACGAGGAGGAAATATCTGTGCTCAATAACATCCTTCCGGTTGCAGTTACGACTAAACCAGGAGCGATGTCAATGTCAATAACAGGTTAATTTTTAAAAAATATCACCGCTACGTAAATGATCTAATAATATTTCTATTCTATTTACTTGCACGAGAATAGTTCTTCCATCCTTTACCGAACCACTTCGTAGAGCTTCAACTTTGTCACCGTCAACATCCGCCCCTTCGAGCGAATTCACAACTTCAAAAGAGAAAGAGTTTGCTGGCGACAAATTGTTTCGGGATATGAAATCAAGCCCTGTTGAGACTAACCCTGCTTCATCTCAGGAAATAGTGTCAATTGATCCGGAAACGGGAGAATATGACTGGTCCAAGTTTAAAGAAATTGTTGAAAGTAAATTGAACTTTGATGATGATCCGATTGATTGTAATTGATGAAAAAGAGTCCAATGTGGAAGCTACCTCCATAATTCCTGAGAATGGTAGCAAAAACGATTCAGAAACGGGAAGTTCAAATCACACAACAATTCACTCACAAGAAGGATCTGAAGATGAACAGGGAAATGTTGTAGATGATGCTCAGTCTCTGCAAAACGCTTCTTTTGAGATAAGCTTGGAAACTACTACGGAAAATTCAGAGAGTAATTTAACTAATTTAAGTAACTACATAAGCTATTTACCTACCTATTTACAAAGTTTAATTGTTTTTAATTTAGGTCATCCATTCGTTAGTGAAGTGATTCTCGCAACACCCCAAGATGAAACAAAGTGGACATTATTAGAAAAAATCTACGCTTTGACATCCCTTTTCCTTACAAACGCTACGGAAATCTGCCCGTTGAGCCCTTTAGCCCGGAGTCATTTTCCCCCGGTTGCCCGCATCATACAAAGCACCCTTCGGGAAATCTACGAAGATAAAAATGGCTTTCTCCAACCGGAAGAAATGACAAAACATGGAAACGTCTTGGAAAACCTTCATATTTTAATTTCCAAATGTTTGGAAGCAAACGAGACGAAAATAACAAAAGAGCATTTTTATGAGAAACAGTTTGCAGAGACTTTAATTCATTTAAATTTGTTTGACAATGCGAATGAATCCTCGTCTTGGGTTGACGTGAGGAGCTGTTTTAGAACAATGTCAATGCCAAGGCTAAGTCTGTATCCGGGGATTATCCCTTCAACAAATATGGACATGTTTTGGCATAGTTTTCTCCTTCCATATTTTGGTTGTGATGAATACTGGAAGCCGTATATTCAACCGGAGGAGTTTATTGAAGCTGTTAATAAAACTATGATTTTTCCACTGCTTAAAGAATGGTATTTTATAAAAGTAATTAATCAAAATGTTTTTAAATATACAATTTAAGATTAATACCAGTGGTATTAATATTTGCAACAGGAAGCAACTTCTTATTCGAAGACAAGCGTTGGTTAACAGATTAGGTGAAACTACTATAGATCCACTAACCGCATTCATGGCTACTTCTAAAGGTAATTGTGTAATTTGATTGTTTATTTGACTAAATACGCAAATTTTCCTTAAATACTTTAAAGAAACAACCACGACGACGGAAGCGCCATCCAGTTCTACTTTAAAAGATGAAATGAGTTCTGATTTTACTATAACGTTTGAATATCCATTAAAGAACTATGTGCATTCCACGAAGGCACCAACGGAAGCTACTAAAATGAACTTTACTGTGAATCCCATCCTTGCAACAACTTCTTCGACCAATCCTCCCATTCCTAGCACATCGGCAAACTCAACTGAACTGAAGATAATCACCGAGGCAACAACGGCAGTTCCGACTTCGAATAACGTAGAAAATGCGGAAGGGTCAAATGCTCAGGAAACCATTTCAAGCTTGACAATGCCACGGAATTTTGGAGATGAAGGGGCTGGAAGTACAGAAATGACAACAGAAAAAGTTCCAAGTTATTATCAGTTCCCTTTGTTAAAGAGGCATTTGACCACTGACTACATGAATGAGTACATTTCTGTCATGCTGGAGGATTGCAATGTCCTCCTCTTCATTGACTATGATGTGGATCCTATTCCTTGCTTTAAAGATATTTTAAAAGATGCATAACACAATAGGCTTCAATTTATTACCCTAGATTCAATATTATTTTGTAGTGATATAAATATTTTAGCCCTTTAAATTCGTTTAAATTTATAAGAATTTCGCACATTAACAGGATAAATAGCACTAATATTAAATAGTAAAGTAAAATCTAACCGTGATAAACAGTGAAAATGTTTCATTTCGTTATTTTGCATTCTTCATCGTATCCACCTTAATAAAATCTGTAGGGTTGATTTTCTCCCATTTTAGCCATGTTCCATCATGGAAAGATAAAAATGTCTACCTGGCTGAGTAGCTTTCATGAGATACCTGGCCGGACTCGAGATTACGCAATAAAATGGTTACTTGAACGGATTACCAATTGCAGAGATACACTCTCACAACCAATCCATCAATAGATTGAGGCAAAGCGTTGTTGCTCACGTATTCAACTTAAGTTCTTGCTCCTCCCAAAAGTAAAGCGTAGAGTGGATATTATGATTGATTATATAATGTGAAGATTTCGTAGCATCAAAGATAAATTAATCCCGTCCACAATATTAAATTACCAATGATTACGCTCTATACTAAATACAGGTATGAAATCTACTGATCTCTCCGTTCAAATGTATTATGTATGGGATTAGTTGTATATGATGTGAAATGAATGTGAGTTTGTTACTGTGGCATAGCTAGACTCTCCTGGTTCAGTTCATGCAAAAACAAATGCGAATCTGCAGTAATTAAAATTAGTGAATTGATGATTTGGTGATCAATCTCTTCAAATGTATCATTTTTGTCATGAACTCAGAAATATTCATAAATGAATTAAACGATTTATTTTACAAATAATTTATACAGATTTATTTACACTCAAACTTCCTGTCCCGACCATAATAATCATTCAAATTCACACAGTATTATATTAAATGCACTTTATAATTCACAAATTTACAATTTTATAACACTAAAAATAATGTAATTTACATCCTTAAAAGATAAACCTAATGTTTGATTGTAAATCTATGCTACATAATGTTTTTTTATTTACAAAATAATATACAAGGACTCACTAATAAACACTACATTCCGCAATTGGACTATTTTTACACATGTACACAATTTTGTCAACTAAAGGGATAAAAATAATGTAAATTATGTTAATACATAAAAAATCGCAAGTGCACAAAATAGGATAAAGTAGCAAATAAAGTGCACAACTGCTACTAACCCCCCAATTGCAATATAATACATAATACTTACTAGTGCTCTCCTAAAATTTGAAATTTGTACAACTGGCGTATGCTCCCTGGAGTCAACAACTTCAACATCAGATGAAATTTGTTGAGAGCGAGTACTTAGACGAGATTCATTTAGCTGAAAGTTGTTCGAAAATGTATTTGCAGTAATATCGTCATCAGCACCTGTAGCAGCAGTCAAATCAGCATCATCATCCGTTTCAAAATCTTGTGACGAATTGTATATGTCCATAGGTTCGAAGTACTCCTCACTTTCAATACTGCGCGGCCTAGAAACGCGGCGGCGGCGGAAGACAATGTCAGCACGATTTTGTATTTCACTTGTATCCAAATTGACTTCAGCCACATTAGGGTCTGGGACGATGATTGGATAGGACGGAGGTTGAATGCTATTTGGAACTGCAGGAAGCACAAGGTTACTGAGATCGATAGCTTCGAGGTAATCATTATTTTCATTGCTGCGCGGGTCAGAAACGCGGTGCTCCTCACTTTCAATGCTGCGCGGCACAGAAGCCCGGTACTCCTCACTTTCAATACTGCGCGGCCTAGAAACACGGCGGTATGAAGCGAAGTGGTCTTGGGCGAAGACGATGTCAGCACGATTTTGTCTTTCACTTGTATCCATATTGACTTCAGGCACATTAGGGTCTGGCACGATGATTGGATCGGAAGGAGGTTGAATGCTATTATGAACTGCAGGAAGCACAAGTTTATCGAGATCGATAGTTTCTAAGTACTCATCAATTTCATTGCTGCGTGGGTCAGAAACGCAGTACTCCTCACTTTCAATGGTGCGCGGCACAGAAGCGCGGTACTCCTCACTTTCAATACTGCGCGTCCCAGAAACGCGGTATGAAGCAAAGTGTTCTTGGGCAAAGACAATGTCAGCATGGTTTTGCATTTCATTCGTTTCCAAATTGTCGTCAGCCACATTAGGGTCTGGCACGATGATTGGATCGGAAGGAGGTTGAATGCTATTAGGAACTTCAGGAAGCACAAGCTTACCGAAATCGATAGTTTCTAAGTATTCATCAATTTCATTGCTGTGTGGGTCAGAAACGCGGTACTCCTCACTTTCAATGCTGCGCGGCACAGAAGCCCGGTACTCCTCACTTTCAATACTGCGCGTCCCAGAAACGCGGTATGAAGCAAAGTGTTCTTGGGCAAAGACAATGTCGGCAGGATTTTGTATTTCACTTGTTTCCAAATTGACGTCAGCCACATCAGGGTCTGGCACGATGATTGGATCGGAAGGAGGTTGAATGCTATTAGGAACTGCAGGAAGCACAAGGTTACCGAGATCTGAAGGAACTGGAGTAGTTGCAACTTCTTCATTAATCACTTCTTCAATGTCGACTTCAATTTCTTTACGAAGATTCGGCATCACCAAGTCACTTTCGGAGTTAGTGTCAGTGTCGTTTGGCCTACGAAGGTTATCCAGTTCGATTGAATCCAGTAAAGGGGGAGGAGTTCCCTCGTTATTTTGATTATTGTTGTCATCAGGATCCCAATCCTCGCTGTTGGCCTCAAAATCATCGATTAGGTCTTGAGCATTAAATAACTGAGACTGGTGCATCCAATGAATCATCCGGGGACTCCCCCTGAATATAACTAAATAGAAATTGCCCTCCGTTGAGTACCGACAAGCCCAGATAAGTTCTGCCTGTTAAGGAAAAAATTAACCAATTTATTGTAAAGGTTAAAATAAAATTTAACTTCTCTTTAATTTAAGAAATATGTTTTTGATTAAGTATGATTTTAAAACGAACCTCTAACACATCCTGACCCTTATGCTTATCAACTAGTCCTTGTGGCTTCAGAGGGGGATCTAACCTCGGCCTCTGTAAAAAATAATTCCATTTTATTTTATTCAAGCATTCGTAAAGAGATGCAGTAAATAAACCACAAATAAACTTTTATAAATACCACATACCTTGTTCATATTATTCTTTTCCTGTTCATTTTTCTCCTTTTCCGCTTGCGCTTTAGCTTCCTCTGAAAGTTGTCGCTTTAGTTTTTCAGCACGCGTGTTTTTTGAGGGCGGTCCGTCTGATACATAGAGCACTTCCTCACGTTTTTTTGAATCCGAATCTCCTTCATCTGAGGTTTCTTCACCCTCCCTTTCCACAGAATTAACTCGCTCCTCAATTTCCTCATTTTCTTCATTCATAGTCCCTTCGCCTTCCACAGACTCCTCAACAGATGGATCTGGAACTCTATCCACTTCCAGGACCCCCGCTGCTTCAGTGGGATCTGCAGGATTATCTTCGCTTTCATTGGGCTGTTGCTGCTGCCGGCCTTCTATAGGATTTTCCCTAACATAAACCACCCTCACCTCGTCATCCTCATCCTGACTGTTCTCCGTCGCTACAACTAAAATCCATAGAAAATAATTAACTTAATATTTTTCATTAAACTATATAGTTTTTTTTGAAATTCTTACAGTTGCTGCCAATGACTGCCATCCTAATCCGTAAAATGGAATTGGGATGGGTTTGAGTAATCAAACCAATGTCAAAAATCACAGGGTAACCCTTTCGTACTTTTATATGTCCATCGAATCGCACTGAAGGTCTTTGTCTAGGCCCATCTTCACTCTGCCCTTTTTCAACCTGCCCCACTTTCCCCTGCTCCTTGTCCCCCTGATTCTCTTGAATATCTCCTTTACGTTTTGCAGCGGTAATGGTCATTTGTTCAAGTATCCATTCTCTAGGAAAAGCAGTGCGACCAGTAGAACCTGATGTGCTGGATCCTGCAGCACGAGGACATCCTCCACGTTCTAAATCGTGTATTTCGGCAGGTGATAAGGACGAAGGTGCTTCCTCATTTGTTTCGTTGTCGTTATTACCGTTGCTACTACCATTTGAATTATTCGTGGAAGACTTCTTTGAACTTTGTCCTCCTTTTTTTGCCATGCTGGAAACTAAAGTCATAAATAAAGCGAAAAGTAAGATAAATAATGCCATTGCACAAAGACAATAAAACTTTCACAAAGAATTTATTAGTATGCGGTTAAGTATAAAAATTCCAAAACCGAATAAATAAATGAAATATTCTTACTCCTGATTTCCAATCCGGGAAGGTTTAAAATTAACTAAAGGTTTAATCAGATTATAAACCGTTATATCACCACATTTACCACACACCAATGTATATTTTCTGTTTATACAACTTTCATAACTGGATAAAATTTTTCAAAAACATTCAAAATAAAATTCCTTTTTGCTTTCACTTTTTATCCTACTCGTCCGAAAATGCATGCAAACATTTCAGCTCCCAATTTCATACTGAACGTAGGCAAAAAATCTACAAGAGACTTTGACAGAACGAATGAAGATGCTATTGTGTTTTGTATATCAAAGGGTCTTTTAACAAAGAAAGGATTGGCAAAAAATGTGATCATGTCAATCATGCGAGATCAACCTCCACTTTTGCATGTTTCTGGAATTAATCAAGACATGTGCAAACACCGATCTTCATAAGCGTCTTTGTAAGCTCTTAAACATAATCAGCCCAAAAGCTAATTTTATATTAACTGAAGGATGTTAACGTATCGCATAGTAATTGGTACTACCATATAAAAATACATGCAGTAGTTTTATAACAGAAGCAAATAGCCAGCATTTTATGAAGTTATAATTTGCAATCTGTCAATTAATATTCGCATTTACTCGTAATACTTTTATGTGCTTTTTCCATGCATACTTTTTCATTTTTCTTCCGCAAATATTTCATATTGGAGTCTTTTTATCGTGACTTTCAGATCTCCTTATTATTTGTCATAAGCAACTTTCTTCTCATCATCATCTTATCAGAATACATAAGAACAAGCATACTTCTCATCCTCTTGCATGTTCCTCAAACCCTTTCATTCACTTTTTAATAAGATGCGAGAAAAAGAGCTAAAGAGCGGCGCCTTTAGCGCTATGCCTTTTTTTTGCCGGAGAGTAGTGATGATGACTATTATCAATGAAGAGTATAGGAACACCACGCGTGAAAATGCAGCCAATGAAATCACAACACATTTTCATGCAACATGGCTTTGTAGGTGTAAGAATGGGGAGGGAAAGGGGTGTTGTGTTTGCATTGTTATAAGAAATCCATTGATGAAGATGAAATCCAAAACGGGCTCCATTGTTGTAATCTCCATTGTACAAAATAATCGGATTGGGATATCGGCTTATGAAAATTAGACGGTCATTTTAATGCTAAAAACTATTTTTTTAATTTTAGTTCCTTTAGGTAGGTGAATCTTTTGCTGCTTTGTAATTTAATTAGTCAAGTGAAAACGTGCTCAAGCAGGTGTACAAGTTCCATCTGCATAGTTTTTTAGAAGCACTGTTTAGTTCTGAATTAATTGCGACATAATATTATATGAATAGCATCATTTAGAAAATGTTTATGCGCCTTGTACGCTTATGATATCATTTTTGAACATCCTCACGCATGCCGTTCTATTATTTTAGTCCTTCATCAATATCATTCACCCGATCGCTCATCGCCACCGGTTTTAACAGCATAAATATATAATAAATGAATAAGGAAGGAGTTCAATAAATTCATCACAGCATCACTTTTCTAATGGTTATATAAAGATTAACTTTCGTATTACGTCAAGCTCATAATCATTATAACGTCAATGTATCATCTTTTTATTTATGAGCTGCTTTCTTTCTCACGATCAGGCAATCTCAGAATGCCCTAGCATTAACCTCATTCAAAATCACTTTGACTATTATACTTGGAAGAGTTCACCAATAAAATGGAACAGGATGATTAGAAAATTGTATTTATTTTGCTAATTTATGAATGCCAATTATATTATAAGAAAGTTTGAATATCATAGCTGATTCGTTTACGTAATAAATATGAACAGAATGATAAATTTTTATGTTAATGCAAAAGTATTAGTTTTAGCATGAGTATATTTTATGAGAAACAACAACAAAAACGCTTATTGAGATGAATGTCGGGACTTGAAAGAATTCAGACATCAATAACAATCAATACTAATGATGCAATTATGAAAAAATAAGATATGACCGAGTCGGGATTAGACACAATTTGTACTTTTCTCCTTCAATCAAAAAGCTTCATTTATTAACCTTTTTCAAAGTTATCTCACCTTCAAAGCTTTCTAAGCCCTTTCAAACTTTTTAACACCTTCCAGAATAGCCGCAAAGGGCTGAATTAACACTTTCTTGAGTTGTATAAAGTACTCGATGGTTTTAGTTTTCGAGATAGATATAAAATCCGATGAAGAAGTTGGCAAATTTCCTTTCTTTTGTTCTAGCTTTTTAATAGCGTTTAAATACTTGTTTGCTTCATCTGATGAAATTACCTCCATTTCAAACAGATCCCTCACACGTTGACGCAATCCTTCATGACCCCTTCCATTTTCTGCTTGAACCCTGTGCATGAAGAACTTCTCAATTGTTGTTCTAAAAAGCTTGTCCCCAATCTTTTCCATTGCAATGACTGCCTTCTCTCCTTTAAAATTTAGTTTAAATGAGTTAAATTACTCAAAATGATTATTATACTATATTTAAAACATATGGCTAAAACTCTTACGTTTAATAACCAAAGAAGATCCTTGGATATCACGCCACAGAGAAAGTATCCACTCTACCATTTCGCATGCTGCCGAAGCAATCAAAATCTTCTCCACGCAGATTACAACATCTTCCGAAGGGTCACCCTTCTCCCTTCCGATCAATTTATACAGATCTTGTCTCATTTTCGCAGAATTTAATCAGATCTAAATAAAGATGAATTAAATCAATGTAAGCTGTTCGCCGCGATAGTTGCTTTTCAAATATTAGGGAATTAGTTACCTGATAAAATAATAAATTCTTGAAAGTAAAAGTCCTTTCAAAACGAGCTGCAATGCTAAATTGCTATGTCTCTCGTAGTGGTCAGTATAAGAAACAAATTTAATATAAAAGGTGACTAGAAAGTAATTTATGTAATTTTATCTAGTCATACCATTTCGATTATGAAACTATAACATGGCATTGTATTATTTGCATTGTTTTTGTGCAAAACAAAAGCGTACGTACTTGAAATTTGCTTTTTTTCGTTTTACAATGTACTGTTGCAACATTACTTTCAATAATTTTTAAAATTAGTGTGCATTACATATCTGTAATAGTTTTACGAAAATTTACACGCCCCGTTTTAAAATACCTAAAAAACGCTTGGTTATGAATGCTTTTTTGAAAGATTATTCTTAATAATACAATAATTTATATGCGAATTCCTTCAATTAATTAAGATGTTGATGAGTTGATCATAATGCTGGAAATTCATACTTTTTACATGTCTGGATTGTCCTAGTTTTTATAATCAAGTTTTACTATGCCTTGATTTTTTTTGTTTTTTAAGTTTTTAACGGACTTGTCCTGTTTTGGACAAAAGGATAATATAACAAAGCACGTGTTTTAATATATATAGCCAAGGATCTTGCAGCTGCAGATGTGTAAAAAAAATAAAATTCAGGTTATAGTCATGATGATAATGCCGGTAGAGATGATTTCATATAAAACTCGTAAAAGCATTGAATTTTTCGGTGATAAATACTGTAATGTTTTCGTCCTTCCTTGTCTGGAACAAAATATTTCTTTTATTATAAGCTGTCTGTCCTCCTCTTTTCACCCTCAATGATACTTGGAAGGAAAATATATAAATGTAAGAAAGAATAAAAAAGGTACTTAACACGTGTGCTATTAAAAACCAATTTGATTACTTCTCAAAGAAGGCATTATTTCAAAGTATCGTACGAGTTTTAAAAGAATTTCCCCATACGTTATAGATTGTTCCTCATATTAGATATTAGTATTAGTATTGCTCCAGACTTAATTACTTTAAAAAACGTTTTACCGCATCATAATATAATCTCAGCCAAACTAAATCTTTATGTAAAGAAGCTGCGTAAATTATTTATTCAGCATCATTTGAAGTCTAAACCTCTTTTGTCAAAACTACAAAAGCATAAACACTAAATACATTTTAATCCTTTAAGAGCATCCCGTAAAAAATTATGACTGAAAATAAACGGCTACTGTTTGGCTTTTCCCACGACATCGCCTGATTTCCATGAAGCTATGCAGTAGATACTACTGGCATTCCAAAATGAATCATCCTTACACAGCTTACAAAATATCGTGATAAAAAATGATTATTACAAAGAGCTAAAGACTCAATATTTTCTACTTGAATCACAAAAGTACTGATAATTACTGAAAGCCATCTAGCAAACTTCAATTGCAATCTTTCATGTAAAATATTGAAAGCAACACAGTTAAGTCCAATGCAAACACTAATTAAAAGCTCGCATTGGTCTAATAAACCAAGAACGGTTTTAAAATCAATTAACAGATCATTTGATTTAAAAAAGCTGGTAAGAGGGCGTGCGATGTTTATATTTTAGTTTTTAATTTAGAAGAGCTGTCAAATATTGCCTGTAAGCCTTTTTACATGGTGAAATTGATACGATGCGATATTATCTCACATTTGACTGCAGCTCATATTTCCCCATGGAATGAAAAGACTTCAAAGGCTAACCTTTTTGTCATTTCTTTTCTGTTCACTGATGTTACATGTGCAATGTTAGATTCTCTACATTAATATGGGACAGGGTAAGGTGCGACGAGCTGCTATTGAAAGTTCTAATGAAATATGAACTCATTAGTTTTATTCATGTTCAAAAACAATATTATGGAAAGAACTCATTATTTACAATATTTGCGAATTATTGATATTTTATGCATTTTTATGTTGCACGAACGACTATTTATTCTTGATATTTACCGCAAAAACTCACTCTTTATTATTATATTCAAAGTTCAATCATACACACAGTTTTGCAGTATTTTTTAAATTAAGCTAATTCCTAATTAAGTTGATTTTCTAAGAAAAAAGAATAAGTTTACATAACAACCTCTTCGTCCTATAAACCAATCA
Organism: Lepidocyrtus fimetarius; assembly: GCA_036507315.1. Lineage (NCBI taxonomy): Eukaryota > Metazoa > Arthropoda > Collembola > Entomobryomorpha > Entomobryidae > Lepidocyrtus > Lepidocyrtus fimetarius. The sequence goes on from JAANSO010000250.1 coordinate 16,171, forward strand.
TTTTCCTTCACATTGAAACATTCTACACCGTACTTTTATTTTACCCCGTATAGAACGGAAATTGATAAACAATTCTATTAGCTGCTTTTAAAAACATTGGTTCACACACCTCAATCATCATAACAATTACATCATTTTAAATGATGGTATACCACTTACAATTATGTAGCAAAACATTTGCCCTAATCTTAATAAACAGCTTTTATAAGCCCAATGTATAATTTGTATTTACTTTAAATGTCAAGTAATTATACTTTAAGGAGCATGCATAAATCCTTGTTTTATTTTTACCCCTGGAAATATTTAACCCCTAAAACACTACTTTCTCCTGGTTTTCATGCAAAATAAGTAACATTTTCCAATAATATTATTATCCTAAAGGCTTTTTACCATTTTCAACGGTATTATAACTATCTATAAGTATTGTAAGAATCATTGTATTAGGGTTTTAACGAGAAGAAAAGAAGAGATGTAACTCCTCATCAGCAGTCTCCGGATCGAAAAGCTGTACCTGCGGTAAGTCAGGTGGAGGACGAGATGGTTGGGCTCTGCCACCTAATAAAATAGAAAATGCTAGAATTGAAGTGAACTTTCCTAAAATTAGAAAACTATCTTTTGCCAAACAAGTTAGTAGTCAAAAATTTTTATATTTAATTACCAGAACGATTAGCCCTAACTGTATTATCAACGGGAGGAGCAGGACGCGGTGGAGATTTAGCAGGTGGAGCCTGTCCGCTATAGAAATGAAAGCTACAAACAAAAACCGAATATTTAGCAAAAAATTTTTATTTTTAATAACGACAATGTATAATAATTTGATTTTTACGCTGATTTAGTTGAAGAAAGGGGGAGAGTTTGACCAAAGGCAGCTGGCGGTATTTCGGAGCTCACATGTATAGCTTTTAATTTCTGCAATCCAGCGACGTACGTTTCTTCCATTTTTTCTTCTTCCTCAGCCCCAACAAAAGGTCTTCTGATACTTAATAATTTGTAAAAAAAAGCTAACTAAAAATAATAATGTGTAAGGATAATTATAACATTTAAGTATTTTTACGCATTTCCGGAACGCCTGATCCTGATCTTTCCCTTTTGGTGGCCCATTCCTGCAGTTTTTCTAAAAATTTGGAATCAATTTAAAAAGTAAATAGTGAAGAGCAAAGAGAAATTATTTTTTAAGTACAAAAGGGATTTATACAAACTCTTACGTTTCTTGTTGAGATTGTAAGTCCCTGCGCTTGATTTTCTTTTCTTCTGCTTCATGCTTAGCATGACGTCGCATAAAAGCCTCTTCGCTCATATCATCCACCGCACTTTCTTCGTCAGAGTTCCCTTCTTCGTTTAATAAAGTTCTGTGTCCAGGAACTGTATTACCGGTTAAGGTTTTAACCTCTTTGAAAGTCACAGACTCAGCTGCAGCAGCAACAGGACGAATAACAAAGTCAATAGTTTTGTCACCTTCAGATGGTAATCCTTCGCTGGATTTCTTTTTTGGAGTCATAACCACGTCATACGAAGCTGCAGGGTATGCATCGGGTGTGTATCTATCCCGAATTGGTTTAAACATGCGACCCCTTTGTGAAATCCCCTTTCGAGGTGTAGTCTCATTAGACATGGCATTTCCATCAATTTCTGGCAAATTTTGGTTACTACTTCCAGGCTGACAACTTTGTTTTGAGACTGATGCTAGTTTTGCTTTTGTTTTTGCAGATTTGGAAGAACTTGTCTTTTTACGAATGAAAACAGCCGCTCCAGATCTCGCAGCTTTTTCATCGGCAAACTGTAATTGCCCGAGCTCATATTTTGTAAATGCAGGCATGACCACATTTCTAGTTTGACGGTGATTCTGAGCCTGTCCATTCTCCTCTTCCCTATTTTGATCTTCAGTTTCGTTTACATCGTCTCCAGTATAATCTAATGGAAGAGGATTTGTACCGACATCTCGGCTTTCAGCTTTCCCTGCCAACGAAATCGCTATTTGCAACTCCAAATCTTCAATTCTTTTGGCCAGTTCTGCATTCTGTTTATCCAACCCATCGTGTCGTTCTCTCAACTTTTCAAGCCGTTCTGCATCAGCCTGTCTCTCCTCGATAAGCTTCTTTTCTATCTACAAAATTGTATTAGACAAAATGGCTAATTTAATTTGCTTGCCTAAATTATTCAAATTTTGACTTTTGAGCTGAATTGCGCAACCGCAATATCACAACTGGCCAAATAAGCTGTTTATAAATGCTTCATAAAAAGTATTTTAGAGTTTTCAACTAACTTGATTTAGATAATTTTGATTACCTTCTGTCTTTCTGTCTCTACATATTCACTTATGCTTTTCCAGCCCTCCTGATACGCTTCCATGCTTTGCTGCATTAACTTTATCAACAGCACATTATCCTGTTTTATGGCATCCATACAACTGCTTCCATTGGCCGCTTCAGGTGGAGGCGATGAATGATATACCCCACCCTCCTCCCCTTCCACCCCTTCTTTCTCAAAAACAACATTTTCCCCGTTCTCATCCCCTTCTTTTTCCAAAACTAAACCTTCCCCTTCCTCGTCCCCTTTCCCATCCAGAACACAACTTTCTCCCTTCTCCCCATCCTTCTCCAAAGCAAAACTATCCATATTCACTTCCTCACCCTTTTCCAAATCAAAACTTTCTCCATTCTCATCACCCTCCATCCCCACCACAAAACTTTCTCCGTCCATTTCCCCTTCCAAAGCAAGAGCAGAAAACTTAGACAAACTCATGATTGCGCTTCCTAGAAGGCTCTTCCTATAAAAATGTTTTTTAAAACTTAAAAGTTTAAAATATTGAATAAACTAGTTAAACTATTAATTAAATTATTTACAAATCAATTAAAACTAAAATTTTCAGTGCAATTACCTGACTTTTTAATAAAACACAAGGAAAAAAGATAGCAGCGTTCACAGATGAATCACACGAGACTGACAAACTTCTACAGATCGGAAGCTAAAATCATGTTGTACAATCAGCCCGTGTTTTTCCTATTCAGATTGTAGATTGTGCAAAGCAAGCCAAAACCAAGAACGGGAGGCGGCAGGTTTTAGCCAGCTTCTCTCTTGTCTCTCCTTGCAAAAAACCTCGCAGATTTTTACTTTAGTTGTTCTCGTTATTTTTAATTGATGGGGCAATGCGTTAATTTTTCGTATACGTTCTTCATTAACAATTAAACGAAAGAAAGTGAACAAAGAAAATGCATTCTCAGCGTCTTTTCGTATTGACCTGATTGACCTGTTTAAACAGTATGTTTGTGTAATTTATTACGTAATATTTCTAAAATAACAAGTGTTCGTGTCGGCTAAGCAAAGACATCAAGATAAGAAAGAGCATAAAGCTATTTTTTCAGTATTTTACTTAAAATGCAAAAAATCATGTTCATATAGTAAGTATTTAAGTATTTTAAGATTATTTGAGAATTATTAGATATAAACTAACATGTGTGAGAACTTTGGGATCATTCTATTACATAACCTACTAATACATCTACTTCTTACCTCGTCAACCACGCACTTTATCCCATCCCACCACCTCAGCAATCCAAGCCAATCATTCTCCACTGTCCATGTTTTCTCATGAAACTCATCCCATTCATCTCATTCATTCGCCATCAATCTCATCATCATTATCAATTTTCTACTGACCAGTCCACTTATTGCAAAAAACTGGCTGTGATGCTGTAATATTGTTGTGCTCAGTATACAATTGGTAGAAATCATACTTTTTATAATACTGATTTATCACGGTAGCCTAGTGATAAGTACAACCTGAATGCTTAAATGATTAGCAACGTCAATGCAATGGAAAGGGGTGAGCTCATCAATGAAATTAAAAGTTCCAAATCGTATCTTAATTGGAGGACAGGACTCCCAAAGGAGTTTCCTGCATTTTGTTCGTGCATTGTTATCCAAGTTACTCACCCCTCCTAATTTCCCCCGTTGGCGTTTACAATTTGTAACCGTCTTCAAAGCTACTTTGGCAACTTTTTTAGACTCCGTGTAAATCTGAGACATTCCTCCAAGGCATACTGTGAGGAGGAGGATGTTGTCCATGAACACCATTCCAAATAGGAGGAAGTACCAGGAGTTCTCCGAACTCATTTCTAAGGTTACCAACAGTGTCACACAGAAAGATTGGAGGAGGATGCATCCAACGATGAATACAGACATGATGGATTTCTGTTGGATTCCGTTACAGAATTTTTCCAAGATTTGCAGACTTCTGTACAAAGCGGCTTCAGTTATGCCCGTCAACTTCTCTGGATTATTGAGAAACGTGTTTTTCATTCTATAAAAACATAAAAACATTATTAATACGCGTTAATAATATTCATCTAATTTATTTTATGGCATAGAATTTATTTTTACAACGAAAGCAGTCCTGGTATTGAAAGCGTTGTTAGAATTTGAATATTTGACACTCCAAACACGCATAATTGACAGCCTAATGTGTACATCCAGAAATTAACGGTGAATACTCCAATTTTAACTAAAAAGTTCCAAATCTGTTCTAGTAAACCAAAGCTTATCATTTTTCCAGTCTTGCATTCAGGAATAAGCCAAAATCCATTCAAGGAAGGTACACAAGGATTAAATGTGTGCAGACCGATTACAAATATAGTAGGAAATGAGGCACCGCTTAGGAAAATGAAGTATGCAAGGACTTCATTCAGCCTTACGACAAAACTCTTTTGCTCTTTCCTTCTATTTCTTTCTTTGGTAGGTTCAAATTTACGCATGACTTGGTTAAGCTCAAGCACACCGTTAACAAACCGAACGATTTGTGATGCCTCTCTGAAACAGATATGAACGTAGCCGTTAATTCCAACGGAAATTGTTGTTCCTAACGCCGTCAAAAACATAACAGACACGTTTGTCTCATTGTGCCCCGATCTAGGGAGAAAATAAGCTACAACTTGAACTACAAGGAGGAAAGTGAGACAGGTATGGGCCAAGCACCTTCGTTCCACCTTTTTCTCAATATCCGATTCAGAAATGTGCTTCAGTTTAGCTTCGTTGTTATCCCAAGCAAAAGGTATCCCTTGAAGTTTCGTTGCTACGCCACAGTTCACCCGGAAAAGTTTCAGATTGTCCGAAATCATTTTTAAGACGTTTTTGCTAAAGGCTGCATTCCGGAAAGAATTATAGATAAGCAAAGAAAATAAAGTGAACTAGAACAGGAAATTAAACTTAAATAAATATTCCGCAATTAATGCATGAATTAGAAATGGGCTGGAATTCTTCTGTTGACCGTCACTGACGGATTATTATTAGAGCTGATGTTTGCATAGCGGAGCGGAGCAATAATTAGAATGTCATAGCACGTTCGGAATTTTGATAAATTAATTTTTTCTGCGTCATACTACTGACTGGACGTTTTAATATTACCTCATATCTAATGCAAAATTCTGAATTAAATTTATAGTTTATATGAACAACTTAATATTCAAACACGTGAGTAATTTAATTTCATATGATTGTAAACGCCAAGACTGGCTTTATAATAAATCAAACTTTAATTGCTGCTTCCTCATTTCCAATAGATTAAGATTATTCAAAAACCAATGAATAATTCGAAGTTATTTGCTAAAGTTGCAATGATGGGATCTTATTTCCACTCGGCATCGACTTCGTAATTGTAAAAAAAATGAAAATAAACCAAGGCACTAAAGTAAGTTTGACATTTGATATGACACTGACATTATCTTTACATCCATGCAATACTCATATTCACATTGTGAATATTCATTACAGCATTAATTAAACTATATTTTACGGAAGACAGGTAAGCTTGCATTTTATGATTTTGAAAACCTTTTTGTGCTAGTTATGCTGCGAATTCGTGTAATTATTGATCTTTTACAATTTTATCGACAGGCTAAATTGTATTTAGTTTAAAGACGATCTAATCTAAATGAAACTAAATAAACGATGAAGTTCAAGGCCAGCAGACAAAGTTGAAATATTTAAAAGTGGAGATCCAATACAATGAAACAATTTACATGGTTTGGTTGGTTACTACCAGCAAAACTTTTCACTTTGTTTAATGTCTGTTAAGATCATCAAGAAAATTGTCTAATAGATTATCTTTAGTGAAGAAATGGAAAGAGAATGGACTTGAATTTTTTTTAGATGATGCAAATCATAAAAACATGATTGTGTTGCTGAACCGGAGCCACAGGACAAGAGTACATGTCCAATTGACGTATGAAAAAAGATAAAAATGATGCAAGGAAAGAAGGATAAAATGCCGTCCTACTCACATTCAAGCCAATGCAAATGAATAGTGCCGAGTAAATGCAATGAGAAAATTCCATGCAAATTCCATGCAAATATCCCGTCCACCAACTTTGCTTTTTACTCTTATATTTGAAATTCCTGAATTGGGTAATTATTTGTGAGTTACATTTACCAAAAATGATCCTGTTGCCCAAGTTTACTGATTATTACTGAAGCTGAATATTCTTAAAAGACTCAAGACTAATCATAAGCTGATGATGAACGAACCGATTTTGATTTCCGCTACGATGACAAGGTTTATTTTCAAAGTTAGAATAATTTACATAATTAAGACCAAAATAATTGTGTTATTTCGAATTTAGATAAAAAGATGTTTCGTATTTGCCTTACATTTAATCGTCTTCTAGGTTCTGAAGAAAAGCGTTGCTAAATATTTCTGCACACATTGGCGCTAGTATTTGCAAAGTCTTACTCTTTTTTGTTTTTAACAATTCCTGCCGGATTGTCCACATCTGAAAGTAATTAACTAAAATTTTATGTACAAAGTTTTTAGTAGAATTAACTAATTGATGAAGCTCTGGTAATTGTTCATGAAAACTTACGCATCTAGATGAGATTTTCTCTTTTAGAAATCTCAAACATTCTTTCTTGTGTCTGACGAATTCCTCATTCATTTCTCCGTCGTCCTCTACTTCCTCATCTTCTTGTTCGTCATCAGCATCGTCATTGCTCCAATTATGCTCCAGCTTTTCATCCTCTGTATCGTCACTGCTGCTTTCATCATCAACCTTATCATTCTCCTTGTTTTCTGACGTTTCTGCTGGTTTTGGCTCTTCCTCCTTTTGCATTGGCGTCTCTTTGCAAGCATCCCAGTCCAGTATACTGGTGAGTACTGGTGGCTCCAGCTGTGACCCATCGGCCACGATCGGATTCTCCTCTAACGCTGGTTTTAAAACAGGCATCCCGGCATAGTCAGAATCAGAGTCTGAAGAAGACACGTCCTTCACCAATGCATCCATGATGGACACATTGTCCTATTAAAAAGTAAAACAAAAATTATCACAGCTTTTCCATTTGTCCATACATTCTACGACTAACCAGGTATTCAACTCACCTCTCTTTTCCACCGTTTAATCGCTCCTGCAGAAGTAGATGGAAGATTTACTTCATCATTGGCACCATTTTCCTCATCACCGGAACTGCTTGACCATTGTGGAAGGTCACCAACACCAACGGCAATAGAACCAGTTGAAGAATCAGACGAATCAGAAGAATAGTCGGCAACAAAATCGCTGTACTTTTTCGGGCACTGGATTTTTCTTTTAATGGTGGCCCTAGCCGACTCGGAAGTGGATGGAATTGGGTTATCCCCGTCCATTTCAAAAGGTTGTTCCTGTGCTCCGGAAGTTATATTGCAACTTTTTAAAACGCCAACCGTCTGCTTCTAGCGACGGGTTTATATTCAAGCCAGACTTTATTACATACGTACTAATGCAGACTAACTTCATAGCAGATTGTACGTAAATGTAAATATATGCAATAAATTCGGTTATAAAAATATTACGCCATTCCATTGTCTTTTCAATTCGTAGAAATAAACATTAGAAATAAAATGAGAGAGATCAGCGTATTTATGAAATACTGCCCCACAAATAAGTAAAAAAGTAGCTGTTTTTTAACAGCGCCAGCTGCGATGTAATAACCCATTAGTGTTTAATTAACTTGCAAAAATTTGTCAACTATTAAAAGTAATGTGATACGGTAGTGATGATGATGATGACGATGGAAGTTATAATCCTTTCTTTAAATAAACTTTGCATTTCAAATGTTGCGTAAACAAACCAAAACAACAAAGAAAGTACAACGCAACGTGTTTTGTATTGGATAAGAATCGGATACGCTTTTCATGAATCTTGTAAAGGACCATAATATCGTATCATATCACCAGCTTATACATACCTTGAAAAAGAAAACGCTTTGTCCTACAATATTTCTTACATTAAACTAACTTGAAACACAAGGAAATTCATAAGCTATGAGTACAAATCTATAGCAAATTTTAAATCATAATATTATTAAGATAAGAAAATATGCAGAAGGGTTTCAACAGGCACCACAAAGCAATGGAATTGGTTTGTTCAAGTCTTATGACATATTTTTGCAGTTAGCGACGTTCTTGATGACAGTTCGACCGTTTCATATTTGTACATGCAAAGCCGCTTTTGCAATTGAGATGTTTAACGAAAGGGATTTTGGTGTATGCTAAGGAGTCTAAAAAGTAGCGATAAGAAAAAGTGAGCAAATCTGTGAAAAAGGTTAGAAATGAAGTGAGAATCTTAGATACATGATTATGATACTCTTATCAAGAAGACTAGTCTAAAAAGTTATGTTGATGATATGCAAGCGCAAGAATCATAAGCAGCTAAACAGAACTACTTGATTCCAAGGTCATTTCCATTCCAATCCAGTATAGAGTAACGACAGTTATAGCAAGTTAACTATTCATCAAGGCTATAGCTTTACGAGAGCAAGTTAAGCAAGGTTCCTTCGATAGCTCAGTTGGTAGAGCGGTGGACTGTAGTAGCTTATCAAAGGACAGGGATCCATAGGTCGCTGGTTCAAATCCGGCTCGAAGGAAATACTTTTTGCTCTTTATAAATTCAATCTTAATTGATGATTGTGATTAATTATCTACTTTTAATTGCATAGTGTTATGTTTGATATGATTTTGTATGAAAATTTAAATAAGAACAGTTATTTACGAAATAGTTAATATTTAGCTAAATAACTTTTAAAACTTGTTTATTTTATGAAAATTATTATGCAATAACTAGGTTTGTATGGCGCGTGTCAGGATTTGCCAATTTGTGCTTATACACACCTATTGAAATGACTAAAAATAGGAAGGAATTTTGGACTCTGGACACATTTAAGTATAAATATCAATCCATTTTGTATTTTATTATGCAATCGTAGCACTTATTAATTTAATAACAGTTGGATTTCATAGCTCTTCAAATTACATTATATTCAAATTGTATCTCTCATATTTCTTTCTCGGCCGTTCCGTTTCTCTATTTTCTTTCTTTCGATAATTTCTTTTCTTTTTTCTGCTCATCCTTGCCCCACTGCTTTTCGCCCCAATCCATGAAGTCCTTAACGGAGGCGAATCCCCAGTCCCAACACGAAACCCGAGTCTGAAACACCTTCCAGTGCATGTCTTCAATCTCATTCCACTTCAAAGTCTGTGACCCTCCCTCGTGAACGTCAGCCAAAAATTTAAACCGCTTCCAAACTTTGTAAAGCAGGGGCAACATGGAAGCTGGAGCAATCCCCCGAAGATAAGCTGGAAAAAGAATGGTCCGGTTGTTGAGCTTGCTCAGAAAGAAAACTTCCTTCAGCTTGGAACATCCTTTCCCGAGAGTGAGTTTGGGTCCAAAAAGAGGAACACTTTTACGGTAAAACCCTTCCTTAACAACTTTTGCAAAATTCTTCATGGATATCCCCATCGGGTATTTCCAAATGATGGTGGACATTCGAAGGAGGAGAGCTTCCCATTCCAAGTCTGGGTCTTCTTCAGAATCCGTCTCTCCTTCATTTCTTAAAAGGGCTCTGCGCATTCTCGTATTCCTTTCCTTTTCCTCGTTTTCCTCATTCTTTGTAAGACCTCTTTTTGATCTTATTTTTGGCACTTTGTCACTTCTGGGATCCTCCGCGAGAGGCAGGGGATGAAGTGAGCTGTAGTCCAACAGGGAAGGCCAATACCCCTTAATGTGGAGACGCTGTGGCACCGATTCCCTAAGAGGTGCAAGATTATGAGCTTGCTTCGGTTTAAATTCAACCAAACTCTTCAAGGCCCCTGGATACACCCCGAATTTAGCTTGTTGAACTGCAGATGGTCGGTCGATGAGAAAGTAATCCACATGAACAATGTTTGTGAACGGATTCATATTGTAAATTATTTTTTTATTTTCCAAATCTATTCGTAGTTTCCGGATGCGTTCTCCTAATTCAGCTTTCCTTGTCTGAAGGTACACGTGAACAACTTCCGGACCATGTTCGACAGCAGTTTCTGTAAGGATATATTAAGTTAGAAGTTTTTATTTTATTTTAATTAATTTTATATTAGCATACTTTGAAGGTACTCCAACATGCGAATTTGATGAATGGCTTGTTCTTTAAGAGAAGCCTTGAAATTTTTGAGGTAATCTTGTGTCATGGGATGGGTAAGTTCCACAGGACCGTAGAATCTTTGAAATGAAGAAGCAATCTTCCTCTCAATTCCATTCTCATCTCCTTCCCGTAAAACTTTCATCACTTGATTGGTCTCCTCACTGCATTTGAACTCCATTTCATCCAATGGACCTCGATAATCCGGTTTAAAATATGCTTGAAGGAAGTTCCATGTGTTTAGCTCCAACTCCAACTGGATAATCCTTTGGAACTCCATGTAGCTAAATTGTAGCCCTTCAACCCTCTTCTTGACAGGTTCATAAATCCGTCTCCAATTTGAATTTATGCATTTGTTTATTTTAAACGCTTGATATTTGCTCAATCCACGCGAATTATTGTTATTCCAGGTAGTCCCGGAGTCATCCTTGTTCCCGTTATATAGTCCAGAGTTGTCATCCTTACAATTTTTCCAAGATTTTGCTTCAGTTTTGTTAAAAGGACTCACAAGCCAAAGTAGTTCCCTGTCTTGGGGGTTACGCGTGATCATTTCATTCCTCGTCAGTCCATTTTTCACAACTACTTGATCAACTTTCTCGCACAATTTCTCCCTGTATTGTTGCCCAACGTTCTGGTTCCACTTTCTTGGACTGATTTTATCCGCGAAAGTCCTTTTTGCTGCTTGGTGAACCCATTCCTTAACGAATTTATATTTTTCCCGTTGATTCACTTTGGCTGCGGTCGGCTCGCAGAATTTCAACGGTTTGTCGGACCTGGTGAAAAGAGGTTTTCGAGCCTTGTTCTTATCCGGAACTGAAACCACCGCCGACGATAAATCATCCTCGTGTGGAAATCCTGTGTCCAAACTATCCTCTTTCGGGAGCAGTGAAGGGTTGGGCAAGAACCAAAAATGTTTTTTCTTCCAAAGATCGTCTTCTTCGGTCATTTTGTTTCTTTTAACTGAAGAATAATCCTAGAGTCGATGATAATTTCACTTTCGAAAATGTTCGTCACTTATTTCATTCCTACTTTCATCTGAAAATAAATTAAAAACTACAAAATTACTATCAATTAATTAGGTTTAAAAAATTGTAAAAATTACTAATTAATCACTAATTAATTAATTACCCCACAAATTCTTGCGTTACATGCGAATTCACGTTAAACTATTTTCACAATACTTATCCGTCAAATCATCAGAAATATTAATTAACGTCCCTGTGTAAAAATTGATACCCTTTCGGTATTGAACTCACGATCAGAGGAAGACAGTTTCATACAGCTTTAGTAAGGTGCAACAATATGTATATAAAACGTTTTCTCATCAGTTTCTAACCATTTTAAATGACCGAATCAATGCCAATAAAACGTTTGGGGGGAATTTAAGAACAACAGCCAAACATTCGACTCCCTGTTCAATGCCATAATGTCATGCATACAACGTTTAATTTTAATATTTTATACAGCAAACATTTGATTTTTCAATGAATAATTACATAATCACTTGAGCAATGTCGACATTTGTTTTAAAAATTTACTTTCAGAGAAAAACTTTACAAATTGAGTTTAAATAAAAGTTTCAATTGATTCCATAAGATCATATTGTGACCTGTGAGTTCCACTTCAACCAGCAACAATGGGAGCCACCCAGTCGAAATGATTGTCTAGTTGGAAACCGTATTTATCTGCCAAGTTAGAAAACACTTTAATTGCCCATTTATAATTAGGCTTTTCATTAAACCGCAATTTTCTGGAGTGTTGCAGCAACTTTATAAATTCCATTGGACAATCTTCACAAATTGTTTCTAAAGGCAGGGCTTTCAACTTTGCGACTTTATTCCAAGCTCCCGTGGTGTAATTATTTGAATATTTGATCCATGGAAGGCTCCCCGTGAAAAAATAAATCAAAACGAAAATTAAAGACTCAAAATCATCCCGGCGGGATGGTAGCAAATTGCGTTGAACATTTAATGAGCCAAACAAGGGTGTTCCAAGTTTTTTATTGGTTACAGTGGGAGCATCATCATCCAGCCTTTCGTTATAAAGTGCCGAGAATCCAAAATCGACCAAGTAGATCTAAAAACAAAATAATTATTTAATTATCTATGAATTACCAAAATTAAGCAAAAAAAAAGTAACCGTATAATCATCTTCGATACTTCCAGTTAATAAATTCGAAGGTTTTATATCCCTGTGAAGCACCCCTTTAGAATGGATGAACTCCAAACGTTGCAATGCTTGTTTGGCAATCAAGCAAGTTGTTTTCAAAGAGAATCTTCCACCACAACGTTTATGCATTAGGGATTCCAAGTTTCGTCCTAGCACGTCCATAACCAAAATGTTTCGATCTTGTTCTCGACCAAACCAGTAAATATTAGCAATTCCTTTCCCTTTCCCAAGGCAACCGTAAATCATGTATTCTTTCACCAAACTACCGTTTGTTTCCAGTTCTTTGCTAATTTTCATTGCGTAGCTTTGTTCGTTCTTAAGTCCAAAATAGACATCTCCGTAGGTTCCAGAATCGAGTTTGAACAGAATTTTGTAGCCGTCACCAATTGTCAAAGATTGTAACCGGATGAGCTCTTCATGCTCGCGTCGCGCCCTTTCTTGTTCGTTTTCAACTTCAATCTCCTGAAAGAAATCTCTTCCACTGATTATCATCCCAAGGGGCACTAATATCCACTGCCAAATTATTTTGTGGCACAGATTTGTAATTGTCCTTAAAAAAGTCATTTTTCAGAGTTTACTTTTAAATGTAGCTTTTGCTCAAATAACAAAATTAAAATTGTGTGGTAAATGGTTTAAAGCTTTCCTTGAATTCATTCAGTTGCGTAAGTATAGATAAACAAAGAACAATAGTACTGAAAATATAATTTCGTTTTCTGTTGAAAATCAGACAAGCTAATTAGTAAATATAGACAATACAAAAGTACTGTCAACATCCGAATTATCTACAAAGTCAGATTGTACATATTGTATGTATAATGTTCGCAACAGTGTATCGCCTATGAATGTGAATTATTAAATGACTACGCATATTACAATCCATCATAGCATAGTAATGAGCCAAATCAAATGCTTGAAGTCTTATGAAAATGTTATCAATTCAATTGTTCAATTATAACAATGCATTAACAATGTGTAGCAGTTTGAGTGTTTTATTTTTTGCAGTGTTGATAAGCAATATGTAAATTACTTGTACAACATAATTTATTCAAATCTTTTATGGAAACAATGATATTATATCAAAAATACTTAAAAAATCTGTTGATAGTAATTTTTCCATTCTTCAAAGTTGATTCTTGTCATTCAAAGGAGCCACTTGATGAAGCCACAAATCCACTGAAATGCTCTTTCTATTCCTAGTTTCTTCTATAACGCTATTTTGAATTTTTACGGCTGCTGGAGCTATGTTTTCCATCATGTTCTCTCCAAGAATCTCTCGTTGGCCTTGAACCTGCAAATTTTAATAATTTTAACTTGCTTGTTAAGTACAAAGTCAATTCCTCTGAGCAGTATACTAACGATTTTAAAAAGCCTACCGGAATATCGTCGCTTATGTGCCCAGCAGTAGGAACACAGATAAGGAAAGCTATTCCAAATGTAAGACTTACAATTTGGAGTAAATTCATGTTTCTTTTAAAAACAAGGGTAAAATACTATTTAAATCTCAACTAGTTCAGTTTAGAGCTTAACCAAGCAGACAATAATGAGTTGAAAGAGGTTGAAATTGAAAAATTTTAGCTTGGTTTAGCCTTCGCCGTGCTAACAAAATGAAGCAAAACGCAATGAAATAAACAAAGCCATAGAAAACCAAGCAATGTTGTAATCATTTTTACTAAAAAAGGCTTTTGCAGAACTTCAAGCTTAAACCATGCATGTTATTAACTACAACTATAAGCTAGCCAGAATAACGATGATATTAGGTAAAACTTGTATATATTTGACTTCATATAAACTTGCTACTGCTGGTCTCATATTGCCCCATTTCTCGCACAATAGCTCTACCACCGAACTAAAAATAGCAAAAACTAGTTAATTCCGATTCAATCACTGTCACTATCTACTTAAATTATTATATAATTAAGCAAACACATTGTATGAATAGTTTTTATCATTTTTTAAATAATTTTCTTGTATAATCAATCACCCAGCCATAGAAACTAACTCCAGTTAAGTTCTCAATGACCTTAAAAGTTCTAGCATGCGACCCAGTCGTGTTCCTTTTCTTTCAGAGACACTGATAAAAATTGAATATTTTTTAAAAACAACTGATCAATGATGATGAAATTATTCCATTTTATTTTTTATATATCAACTATGGTAGTAAAGCTTCATCAGTACTTGTTACAAATACAATTTATATAATACCCAAACATTTATATAATCAGTTTTTTTATTCTCGGGTACATTTCCAATCATAAAATCAAACAATCTTTTAAAACCAGCATCATCAATTAAAAACATTGGTAAAATGAGTAAAAAACAAAGTGCTCATGAATCCAAAGCATGTCCAGATGAAATAGAGACGAAGAATAAAGCGCAAAATCATTAAAAAACAAATCCTCCAAAAAATTGGAGTAAAGTAAATAAAAGCCGATGGTGGTGGTGGTGAACACTGACCATTGTAATAAATGGCAGCTGCCCTCAACGTCAATTCGAACTGAATTTTAAAATTTAGTTACGTAAAAATAATTTTTGTTTTTTCTTGTTCATAAAGATAATTAAAGTTACATAATAGATGATTATGCTGCTCCCCCATTGAAATAAGTTGAAAAACTGTTTTATTGAAAAATATTTACTTTTTTATCCACTCTTCCTTTTCTCTAATCACCGTTACTAACTCGAAAGAAGAGCTTCTACAAACTTATGTTGGTGTTCTGTCTGTCTGTGACTTTTATATAATCGATTACATTACAACTTTTTCGATTACAATATCTAAAATTTTAACAACATTAAGTTTCTGCTTCGGAGTATGAGATTGCGAACAAAAAATAGGATAACTAATGTAAGAATTTTTATCTGTTACGGGCAAGCTTGTTTAAGTTTATAATAGTAAAATCTACGAACTAGTAATTGAACAATTTGCTGTTACTATTACGATCATATCCATAAAAATATATTCTTTCGTCTATTTATAGATGTTCCTCACTGGGTACCGTTTAAGGCTTAGGCAAATAGCTTGAACCATATAACTCATGACTTAAATAAATTTATACCGATATTTACGATGAATTAGAGGAGAAAAACATGATCGAGTAAATAAAGGAAGATGAAGACAAATAAAAACAAAATGAAAGAATTGACTCTTTCCATTTTCCTTTTAGAAAACAATAATTGGTTGAATGCGGTTCATTCCTAAAGTCATCATCATACAATTACGAAAAAGAATGAAAAAGGCAAACAAAAGCGTGCTCACGTTATTTAAAGAGAAGGCTGATGCTAATATAAAAATGACCAACACCACATCCACTCCTCTTAAAAGTTCTCTTTCTATCAGCTCTATATAAGTTGTGTGTGGTGGGGTGCATATCCGTCATTCTTCTTCTTTCCCACAATCTCATTATCATTTTGATTATCACAACCATCACAACCCCTCTCTGGTGTCGTCCTCATTAACATGTTAATTACTTTATGAGGAACCAACAAGAGCGGAATTGGGGTTAGCAAAGTATAATAATTAACACTTTTCTATTCTATCCTGTGAAGTTGTTGACAACATCGACGAGACAAGAAGTTAAGACGGAGATAAGTAAGGAAATGATAAGATTAAAAGCGAGAAAAACAAGAAGATCTCATCAATTCCACTCCAGTGATCAATAAGTAATTACCAAAGAACCTTACACAAACGGACAAGAGGGGAAGGATAAAATTAGCGAAAATTGTTCAAATCAGTAAGTCAGTGTTGTGCAAGTTTTATTTTTTGTTTAATTCTTAAAGGAATCTGTTTATAAATAAATTAGTTGGTGGGAGGAGTGGGTGTTCTCTTCTTTGTTTTAAGTAATTAACGATTAAATCAACGGTTGTGCTTTTTAGAGGTGGGAGGAGGACTGAGATGAAGAGAAAGGCTGGGAGGGAAGTTTTTGCAGAAATTGTGAATGAGGAAAGAAGTCGAGGGGAAGGAGAAGAAGGGGAAGAAAGTGAGCGACAAGCGGGGAAAGCTTGGTCGACCGATGTTCATTGTTTCTATCGTCATCTCCTCCCTTCTTTTTATGTAAAGAGCAGGATAAGCTGTAGCTCTGCGTGGTACATCAACTCCGTCGTGGGGAAACGAAGGTGGTTGTATTTTCCTTGGTTTTCGTGAATCCAATCTTTCTCCCCTGGCTTAAAGTCTTTCCCGGCAAGTTGCATTATAAAATCACCCTATTTACATAATCACAAAGGACAAGGAGCCAATAAAGCCTTGTTAGCGACGAAATAACAGTAAAATATAATTTGATTCTCTCCCGCATTATTGTGTGAAAAATTGCGAAGAGAGCCGACCAAGCCAGCGATAAGTTGAAGAAAGTCTGCAAGATTTTATGTAGGAGGAGAGAAGACATAAGGGAAGCGTAAAAAGGTGGACAAGGTTGCGGGCCAGACATTATCATCATCGTCATTATTATTACGACAAATATTGCTATTATTACATTTTTGCAACAAGTTCCCTTCCAACTGAAGTTTCCTCCACGATTTGGAGGAATATATAAAGTGAGAGGATTGCAAGGAGTTTATCATCAGACATCGGACAACATCCAAAAACACAATTCAGCCTTTTATCTTCAACAACTTTTTATTTATCCCAATTTGCCCCAAAATTGCAAAATATATTTCCAAAATGGCAAGTGAAAGTTCAAAACGGGTTTGGAGTAGTTCTTCAACTCTCCCTTGTATTTTTGCTTATTCTTCTTCCTCTTCCCCATTCGCAATTTTTCTCCTTATCTCTGTGATATCTGTGGTAAAGATTGGTAGTGTGCCTACTGTTGAATTTCGTGTGGGGTCGGGGGGAACAGGGGAAAAGGAAGTCGTTCTTGCCACAAGAGGAACAGTTTTCTGGCCAACTCATAACTATCCTCATCATAAAAGAAGCCGTGAAGTCCAACCAGTTCAACTTTGTGGCTACCGGCTCCTCGAAGCTGTGCGGGGACTTTGCCGTGGGAATTACGTTGGATTCACTCGACGTTCTGACCCTGAAGTTGTTGGTGAGCCTTTAAAATAAAAAACCTAGATTTTACATAAAACCAGGTAATAATTGCAATACTTTTGCTTATTCGTGCAGACGACCACATGACAATGATGTTGATGATGAGGGAAAACTCCGAGAAAGGAGGCAACAGCCAAGAAGGTTTGATTCCAGACAAAGCTGATATCTACCGGATGGTACAGGATTCATCATCGCCCTCACCCACTTCGTCCCCGTCAGCCTTGGCACCTTTCTTCGGAAGTAACGGGCAAACTGAGCAACAGGAGGCAGCTTTACTTTCCCCTGGTTTAGACAACCAAAGGTCTGCCAATTCTCATTTCAGATACAAAAGGAACATCATTGACGAATGTTGCATGAAAGCTTGCTCCGTCAACGAAATGCTCAGATATTGTGGACGCAATTGAACACGGACAAATTTTTGACTTTTGCAAAACTTTACATCTTAACGAATGACTGAAAGTGAACGATGATTAAAATTGTGATTTTTCAAATGATTTAAGGACACAACACAAATCCCAGTAGACTTTAAAAAAGGCTTTTTAATTGAGAAAACTCGAAATATATTTTAATGATCGATTACGTAAACGAAAATAATTGTACTTCTTGTTGCGCTAGTTGCTAATTACTTTATTTAATCTCCCTGTGCCAATTTTTACAATGTTTAACTATTATTTAATTGTATTTAACTAATGATAATTTATGTTTTAAAGCTCTTAATTATAAATTAATCAGATACAATGTTAGAATTACTAAAGGATTGTTTTTTGTAATTATCTCTATTGTACACTTTTGCAAACTTGTATTTAGAAAGGCTAAAGCTGTGATTTTTGTTTTATTAAAACTAATAGCAGAATAAAGAAAACCGAAAAATTCAATCTGTTTTTGAAGTGGGAATGCGTTCATTAATTTTCTCTATAGGTAATTAATTTCCTTTCCCATTTACCCACAGCCTGTGGCTTCCACGGCATCAGAATTAAAAATGTTTTGAATATTTCTCAACTTCGCAAAAAAATATTGAATTTTATGCAAAAATTGCAAAACAGGATGTTATAGCTGAAAGCATTCATTTCCTTTTTGCAATTCATTTTGACTCTATTTCCCAGCCTCCTTCTGCGCCACACAAGCCACAGTCTTTCATTTCCTACCTTTCACATCTACTTTCCCAAGTTTATCTAAAAAGCTTTCCTTGTTTGCCAAAACAACTTTTTAATGTCTTTGTATATATTTATGCTTTAGCGATGTTTGATACCTTCCTTTTTATCTTATCCCAGTCATCCACCTTTTTCTTGTCAACTTGCCAAAAAAAGTTTACAAGTCATTAAGCCAGTTTTCATGCCCTATCAAAAATGAAGGCAATCAATTCATGGAATGAAGAACCTAGCCCGAGACATCTTTATATTTGCAATAAAAACACTACTCCAAGCGTTTACGATCAGATTTTCAGAGTTTTTATCTCCTGTAATGATCCCATACATTACCGTTTTCATCACCGACATTAAATTATAATCATTCTTTTATCACCATTAGAAAATCCACCGAAGCAGCAGACTTAAACCTGTAAAGAATTTTATTTCCATTTCATCTATTATTATTAAAAAGGGTAAAATAATGGGACGGGGTCAAATTCCTTGCACGTAGCCCATCCACCTTTTCTCCAGCATATTATTACACGTAATCAACATTGAGCAGACAAACAAGGAGATAAATATCTCGTAATAGCCAAGGAAGAATAGATACAGAATACAAATAGCTTTTTTATTATTCTTCCTTTCTTCATGCCTTTTACAGAGTTTAAACAACTAACGAACAATGAACAAAAAAATCCGCATAATACTTTTTTACATATCCTTTCTCTTCCCTTTCCATTCCAAACCATCTCTTCCTGCAACAAATTTCGTTGGATGGAGTTCCAAACTTTTTCGTACTGCAGCAGGAGTGAAAACTGCAGCAGTTTTTTTAATACTGTTGCTTCCTCTCATTTTTGGAAAGTAGTGAAAAAGAACTCCATTCTGTTTAAGCTACATTTTGTTCATACAATGTATACATAAGCTTATGACGACACATGGCAAGTCAGAGTGATAAAAGCCAAAACAGAATGTAGAATTGTACATGCTCTTGTGATAAAGCTTAACTTTAGGAACACCGCATTCTGCTTGAGACTTTGTCCTGGTTGGAGTTCGCAGTGAAGTGAACCAAGAAGGGAGAGAATATAGCAGTTTTCCCCTTTTACGCGTAAAGGGAAAGACGTCATGGATGTTTGCAGAATGGTATGGAACGCAGTAAAAGCAACAAATATTTTACTACGCAAGAAGAAGACAAACTGAATGCATATTCTACTTTGGTGTTTTCATTTCCCTGGAAAAATAAAAGGAAGGTATGGAGGGAATGAAGGGGAAGAATTGGGAGAAAGCTTTCAATGTAAAATGGTTCTGCAGCTATTGCTCATACTTTCCGCACTCAATCCATTATGCTTTAACTAACCGTGTTTTAGTGGATTGAAAGTAGTGAAAGCAAAGTACATATGTGATTGTCTGTCTGTCTGTTCTACAAAATAATTTACAGATGAACGGATTTAGAATATAATTTCGTATTTTTGCATAGTAAATATTGCCGTTTGAAACCATTAATATTGTAATATAATAGTATACAATCAAGCTAGTGGTTATGTGATTTCAAGTATTTTTAGGCAATGAAAAGAATAATACGTTGGAGGCTATGGGGAATCATATGTGCTGGTGCTTAAGCGAGAGAAAAGGGGATTTTAGAGTAAAAGGTGATTTCCCCGTTTAAAATGTATTTCTTTAAATATTATGGTGATGAGGAGCTCATGCATATTAACAAACACTGGAGAAAGGGAGAATAAAATTACATATTTGGGAATATGGAGAGAAAGAAATGTGGAAAAGGTTGGAAGTTAGAATACTTGAGAAAAAATGAAAGAAAGGTAAGAAAAAAAGAGGAAAATTGCACTGTTTGTCTTCCTCTTTGGCTGATGATGTTTGTGCAGAAATCGTGTGTAGGACGTGGGCTGACTGAATAAATAAAAAGTGTGGAGGAGAAAAAAACAATTTTTGCAATCTTTTCCAAACTTTCTCCTTTGCTGTTGTTCTCCTGGTGTTGTTGTTCCTCTCGTTATTATCCTCATTAAAATTTATAATTTGGGAGGAGAAGGAAAACGACAAGGATGGAAGGGAAATGAATTCTTTTTAAATATTTTAAGCTGAACAGCAGCATAAACAAGAAGGTCACTAAAAACCGTTGGTACGAGCAGGAAGGAACTTTGAAATCCAACCTTTTAAATTACAAACCGTTTGAAATACAAGCTATATAAGAATGTAAGCAGAAGATGTACTTTTTTACAGTGCCGTTTTTAACCCGACGTTTGCCAATTTTTTATAAGAAATGACATGAATATAAATTAGTTTAATCAGTCAGTGTTTTCGTGTACCTTTCTCCACCGTTTTCAATCCCTGTCACAACTTTATCTTTTCTTTGTCTCACTTTTCCACTATTCGTATATCTATCTCTGTGTGTCTTACTCAAGTGCATCTTTCACTCTATCGATCTTGTTTAAATTATTCGTATTTTTACTGTAAATTCACTACAGTTACGCAATATTTTTAAAATCTTAAAACTTTATCACTACATTGTCTCGTTTCCGCACATACACACGTCTTATTCAATAGTATTATTCACGTTTTTTATTGTGCTACGCTGTTGTCGTTTGTTATGTAATGTAAGAAAATATGAAAAGGGGATTTGTGACTTTGAATAAAAATGAGAACTTCCGGTTACAGTTTCTCTTTCCAAGGTGTTCACCGTCATCATCGTCGTCCTTGTCATCTCCATCTTCTTATTCTTCCTCATTATCAAATCAAAATTGCAACATTTCCCTGCGGAGAAACCTTTCCGTCTCTTCCTCGTGAAAGCTTTAAAGTGGGGTCGCCGAATCCGTGCTCTTATCAGGATTTTTACGAAAGATTTTGTAAACCCGATTTCCGTCTCCAGCGAAAGCAATGGAGGGAGGAGGGGGAAGTTCAAGCAGTATCAACAGCAGCACAGCAGGCGTCCCACCTCCCCCTCCCCCACCTCCATTAGCCTCGTGTTCCTTCTCCTCCTCCACGACAAGCACCCACAATATTAACAGCTTCCACAGTAATGTCAACAGTAATGCCCCGTGGATCTCGACAAACTTAACTAGTAAGCCGGAAGAATGCAGCTCAAGCACGGAGCGGGAGGCACGATCCGTGGCGTTAGAGAAGGCTTATGTGCACGATGTTTATCAACAAATCGCTTGTCACTTCTCCGACTCTCGCTACAGGGCTTGGCCACGCGTGAAGCAATTCCTGTTGGATTTGGAGCCCGGATCTTTTGTCTGTGATGTTGGTTGTGGGAACGGGAAGTATTTGAGTATTAACCCTTCCATTTACAAGATTGGTCTGGATCGTTGCTCAAATTTAGCTAATATTGCTAGAGAGAAGGATCACGAGGTGATGATTTGTGACAATTTAGCGCTTCCCTTCCGTGATGAATGCTTTGATGCAGGGCTCTCCATTGCTGTGATTCACCACTTTGCTACGACAGAAAGAAGAGTGGCGGCTCTCAAGGAGTTGGCTAGGGTTTTGAGGATTGGAGGAAAACTCATGGTTTCCGTTTGGGCGATGGAGCAACGGCATAGAAAGGTAATTTTTAAGTGTTATTCTTGAATTATGCAACTTATGAAAAATAGGAGTAAAGTTGTCAGACTAATATTATATAGTATTGAATAAAAACTTTTTTGCATTTCTATGCAAATCTTATAATAAATATGAAATGGAAAAATACAAACAGCAACTCATAGGAATGCAAATTTGCTAAAGAACATAGAGATTAAGCATAAGCGCATTATAAATGCAGATAAATTAATTTCTTTTATTTTTCCCTTAGTTTGAGTCGCAAGATGTGCTAGTTCCTTGGAATAGACCGATAAACTCCTCCAGTGACGATAAAACGTCTTCCATCGAACGGGACTTGAACTCGACTACGACGACCACTTCTGACGATGACGCAACTCATTACCACGCTTACACGCAAACTTCAGATTCTGACTCTTTCCCTTCCGCTATACACGGAGTTTTTAAGAAACGGGGCAGAGTGAGACACCACAGAGGACGCAGTATTGACCCAACTTGTCCATCTAGCTCCCAATCCAGCTCCGATTTGAGTTCGCCTAACGAATCTTGCTACAGTTTTGTTAGAAGGGCTCTTCAGAAATTGGCAGGAACTAGAAGGAATCGCGGAGGGAGACGCCCTTGGTTCCTACAGGGACTGGATATTGCTGCGGCAGAAACTGACGAGATAGTTGGGGCTGCTGAACGCTTTGCTTACATGGATTGCGGAGATGATATCGGAGGCTGCTTGGATTACCATCCTCATTACCATCCCCATCACAACAGACATAATCTCCTGCAACGAAATAGCGACGGAGGAAATAATGGCTGCGGAGTTGGAGGAAATTCTTCAACTGCTGGTGCAGTTGGAGAAGGAGAAGGTGGCTCGATTTCGGATAGCTTCATACCAATTGAGCTTCGGCAATTGGAAAGCACGGAGTATTCGGAGCTCTTCAGGGAACACAATAATCCCAAACAGAATTCAAATGGAGGAAACGGAACTAATGGGAATGGTGGTGGAGTTACAGTTCCCGTGGCAACCTCTGCTTCTTCCAAGGCAGCCCTTCTTTTTTCCAACGTGCTTTATCCCAGAAGGAGGCGTACTTTGGAGACGGCCTGTGGTGAAACGGGGCATTCAGACGAAGCTCAAACTATTGGAGCACAGCCAAAGTCAAAAAGTCTTAGTGATCTACTCGGTCTTCTCCCTGTTGGTCTTCTACGCTCTACTCATCATCACCACCTCCACAGGAAAGGGGTTAGCAAAGAAGAATGTGGGGGGAACTCTAGGAAGAAGGGAATTCACCACAGGGCCACAACCACCTCCACAAACAACTCAATAGATGGACAGCAAAGAAGCTTCTTTAAATCTAGGATGAACGGCAATGTGAGCCCACTTGTGCAATCATACGAAGACCCCAACTTACCCGCTCACCGAAGACACGTCTCCGTTCAGACTGAAAGCCTTGAGGAGAGCTTAGAGCACGATGAAGAAGATGAAATCGATGATGAAGAAGGTTTTCCAGGTGAAGGAGATGAGCCTTTGGAAACAAATTCAATTCCAGACGCTAACCCATCCACATTTCAACTAATTTTCCCTCAACAAGAGCAAAAGCGACAAAGGCAAAGACCAGTCTTAGTTAAGCAAAAGCGCTCAATTTCTTCTGATCCAGAAGATGAAAATGGGGAAGAGGCAAAGAAAACTGAGAATAATTTTAATGGAGAGGGTTCTGGTTCAGGGGAAGATTCCAAAGGAGAAACACAAGAAATCTCCAGCGATGGACATTCCCTCAACGGTGAAGAAGTCGCCTCAGATCAGGGAAGCTCATCTGATAAGAGATCGCCAAGGGAAGGGATCTCTCCAAATAGTAAAACCGAGAATGAAAATGGCCCGGCACAAGGATCTTTAACTTCATTAGGGTCATCTTTGGGTTCCACTTCTGAAAAGCATCTTCATCCTTCCCACGCAGCAGCGGTAGGAGGTGTAAGGAATAAACTGAAACATCAAAAGAAATCAATTCCTTCCTCCATCCCCTTATGGAAGCAGACAAGTATGAACGACGAACTGATTTTTTCCGGGGACAGACTGAAGGAAAAGGAACGGTTGAAGCAACAAGTTCAGAAGCAATGTAGTTTAAACGAAGAGTTGATTTACAACAAAGGACGGAAAACGGGACAAAAAGAGACTCAGGACCATAATACGCGATGGGACCAGATGAAAGAAGCCTTCCTAAAGAATTCCAGTAATGTTAAATGCTTCCAACTTATTAAAAACGGACTCTCCCGTGGATTCAGAGGGAGTACCGAAGGAAATTCTGGAGGTTCTGGCAGTGCTGGAGGCGGCATTGGTTCAGTTTCTGGAGCTCAATCTAGCGAAATAAACGGCCAGGGTTTACTAGGCGGTGCTGATGTGAATAGTAATGGAACTTGCCCGGGAAGGAATGGTAATGGTGAAGGTATTCTTGGAGGAGTTGGGGGGAATTCAAAGGGAGAAACATTTTGTCCAGCACATTCCCAAAAATGTTTTATCCACCAGCATCAAATGTATCTTCAACAACAGCAGCAGCAACACCCCCATCACAGTTGTGGAGCAAATAACGGGGGAGACTGCATCTACGCTCAGCAACATTCCCCGCAGCCTCCAAGGACGGGGGCAACATCCCTTCGAAACGGGATTGTTCGAATGCTTCAAAATTGGAAGCAGAGTGAAGATGGCTCCTCACCTTTCTCTCCGAGTTCCCCTGGAGGACATCGCTGTTACAATGTGAATGCTGGTTCACCTGCAAATACAGCGAAGAGAGCGTTATTTCCTCCATTTTTTCTTCGGAGAAGTTCTGCAGGTTCTTTGACACTCGCTGGGAAGCAAGCTAACAAGCCGGATCTTCATCATGTACATGCACATCATTTGAACCATCACGGGGGCAGTTGTTCCTCTCCGGGGCCGCTGAGTCCGTTAGGAAAAGGCGTTGTTGGGGAAGGAGTTGAGTTGAACGGGGCTACAAACGGGTCTACTTCAGGGAATAAACTTCTTCCAGGGGTAAGACATGTTCGAAAGTTGTCAAGAGAAGATGGTTCGGATTCTTCTAAAGACTCCAGCTTTCAAAGTGATACAAGTGTGGATTCAGAAGATAGTTTCGCTTCAGTTATTTTCATACCCAAGTCAAGTGGAGGGTTGGATGATTTTGGTCCACCTGGAGAATTTTGTGGGACCAGGGCCAATAGCACTGACTCGGATAGAAGTCCAAAGTCTCCTGCATCAAGGTTATCACCTCCAAATCATGGAAACCTTCCGAAAAGCCCTAGCCCCTTAGCCCAAGAGATTCAACAGGTAATGATGAGGAAGAGAAGCCCTGAAGTCAGCCCTGCAGCGGTTGGAGGAGATACTTCGTGTGGGATTGGGTGTACTACAGGTAGCAGCAGCAGCGTAGGAAGTGGGAGACATTTAAGGCTAACTCCTGGAGGAAACTCGACCTCTTCTGGGTTCAGTGGAAGCAGTGGATGTGGCGAAGCGACCAAGTTTCTATTTGATGAAACAGCGACAACGAGACTGCTTGCAGGTGACTCTGGAAACATGTCTCCAGCTCAGTTTGAACTAGACGATAAGTTTCCACCGCCTGAGTGTTGTTGCGGAAAAGGGACAGAGGATCATACTCAAGATGGAGGAGGAGTTAGAGTGACTATCCTCCCCACTGGTGTTCAATTAAGTCCTCCACCCATTCCTTTAGTTTTTCCTCCTCCAGAGCAACAGCCAGAACAGCAATCTCAGCAAACGTCACAGCTAGAATCACAACCCCCGCAAGAAAAACCTCAACCCAAATCAGGAAGGAAACGCGTAGAAAAAATTGAAGTTCTTCGGAAACCTGCAATGATCCCAGAGGGCAAGTCAGGTCTAACAAGGCAGCTAGTGCGCCGAAGTCTTCCAAAAGCCTTGGCTGTGGAACTATTTAACCCAGAGACGGACGATGCAGATACTTCGGACACAAGCTCTTCTTCGCCCAACTCCGTCAGCAGCGTAGTCAGCGTGGTGAATGAAGATAGCAGTGGGGTTGCAATGGGACTTAGCTTATCTGGAACAATGGACGAAGCTAAGCAACCTATCATTACTGAAGAAGAAGTAGATGACATTGAAGAGGAGGCTGAAGGATCGCTTTTGGAAGGAGATCGTAACAATACGCAGCGTAATAACAGAAGAAGAAGGAGTTTGGCACTTGTTGGCAGCATGGAAAGTGGGGAAGAGCGCGGTCCCCTTTTGCTCGAAGAAGACGAAGAGGAGCACGAACTGGATTTGAGCTTAGGCGAGGACCAACAATCAACATCTTCGCATTCCCATCGCCACTATCATCACCATCGTCATAATAAAAATAATCAGCAACTTTCGGGAAGTGGCTCGTCTTTAGAAAACCTCGTCACAGGTTCTCAAACGCAATCCTCAAGCCCAAAAGCGAGAAGAAAAATAACTTTAGCCAAACTGGGATCAACCTCGGAGTGGCTTTCATCCTTGGAAGTAACTCCCCCTCTGCCCTTGGAGTTAAATAGTGGCAAAAGATCTTTAAAAAACCTGAAAAAATTTGGCCAGAGAAGCTCTGCCGAAGAAACACTCCCTGGGTTACCAGAAACAAGCCCAGAGGATGGAACTGGAGCCAACCTGGTAACGGAGTTGACAACAGCCGGAATATCATCATCCGTAGGAATAGCGGGAGCTGCTTCATCGGCAAACTCGGGAATTGCCGCACCATCCCTCGGTAGTGCCAATGCGGGAACACTCTCGCTAGAAATGTTAGAAGAAAGAGATTCCCTATTCGACTCGATGGAGAATCTAACAAGTTCAAAGCAACAACCCAGTAGAAATCCAAGTATCGACTCCAGCGTTCGAATGTCTTCCACTTGCTCATGTTCTATTCGTGGCGGGGACTCGTTTGACTCCTGGACCTCGGCTAAATCCAGTTTGACCAATTCATCTTGCACACAGCCACCTTCCTCTACGGCAGCAGCGCCCCATAAGACCAGCTTATCTTCCATTTTACCCCTTTCCTCTTCCTCTCTCCCATTAGGCAGCTCTTCAGGGATTGGAGGGTCTGGTGGGGGGAGTTATAAACACGCAAGCAAAATGTCCTCTTTGGACAGTAACGGGACCAACAACAGCAAAATTACGAGCTCCTCCGCTGCAACCGCTGCTTCTGCCCCTCCGTATCCTTCTTCCCTCCCTCTTAAATCAGGCGGAGGCAGTGGAGGAGTTGGAATAGGTGCCGGAAGTAGTGGCAGTGCCACCACCGGAAGGCGTCGAGATGCTCAATCAAGGATACGGGTTCAATCAAGCTCAAAATCATCCAGCGCTGCAGGGGACGACGTGGAAGACTCCACGGCATTGACTTGTCATCGATACTACCACGTTTTCAGGGAAGGAGAGCTGGACAAACTGATTGAGAAATATGTGCAGAATTTACACATAATTTCAAGCTATTACGACCACGCAAATTGGTGCATCATCGCGGAGAAAGTTCAGGTGTGGACCATCTGAACCAGACAAGCCAAAAGCTTTAAACAAAAACAAGCAAGACAAGTTTCTATTATCGTAATACGTTTATCCATTGTGAGTTTAACATATTGGGTGGGCTAAATCTTGTTTCTCTAAATTTACGAAAATCTAACTTTTTTGTTGCTTTTTAAAGCTCGTCATGCTATCAGCTATCGTAAAAACTACAACGTCTATCGTGAATAAAACGCACTGTCAAACTAGAATAGTATAAAAATTCTATAAATGTTTCAATTATTGCTGTGTAGAGTTTAGATTCGAAAGTTATTAGCTCATAGAGCCTTTTCACTAAATCACTAAAAAGTATTACCAACACAAATGATTGGAAATTAAATGTTTTAAACTATAACACAACTTTTACTAATAATGTTTAATAATAAGTTTTTACTAAATTTTCTCAACAAATTAACGTATATCAACAAAATATATCAAAACCCTGTAAAAGTGTATCTGCGCGTGCTTATATCGCTCTCCACGTCAATCTAATTACTAATTAAAGTATTTTAAAATCTCTTAGCATTCGTAAACTGAGAAAAATGTTCGTAAAAGAGGAAAATTATAATAAACTGAACAAAACTGTGCATCAACTAAACTATTACGCAATACATATAGATACAAAACGCAACAAATATTTAAATTTAGAAATCTAATGGATATGTATAGTGGAAGAGGGACGTCGGCATTCTTTTTATCATTGTAATTTAATTATAACAATTATTATTAATTATTCTGCTCTTTACACTTTTAAAATCATTCTACTTTTTGTCATTAATAATACTTAAATGTGCGAGTTACCAAAATGTTGTCTAATTGTGTTGTGAACAATTTAATGTGCTTTCTAAATACTTTTATCCGTTTTTCAAAATACTCTCGCTCATGCCTAACTTAATTGTTGTGACTTTGTATTTACCGCTACTCCATTTTTCCATTAATTAATGAATCACTAGTTTTTAAAGATTTTATATGTTTGTGTATGCGTGTGCGACTCTTCTGATAATGGGAGATTTTAACAATTTTGGTGCTATCTTATTGACTTAATACTTCGTTAAAATTCCAATTAAATTTGCCAGTAAATACGCATTTTATGTGTATGTTTCGAGCTAACCAAACACTATTTAGTTCATTTTTTAACTGAAATTCAATCATTGAATTGACACAAAAGTGTTCCTTTTAAACCAGGTTTTAAAAAAGTTAAAAAATACTATTAGAAACGTTTGAAAGAATTTATTAGAGAGAAAAACTTTATCATAAACAATATATCAATCAGGAAAAAAGTCATGATATTAAACATTATAGAAAGTGATGAAAAAGGAAATTACTATGTTAAGCATTGTTGAATAAATTTATAAACAAAGAGTATTTATCAAAAAATGTAGATATTTCAGAATAGTATTAAACCTGAGCGTTATGCATTTTTTGGAAATCACAATTATAAAAAGATCTTGTTTAAATGGAATATTTCATTTTATGTATGGATCGGAAGGGTGAAAATGGATTTTAAAATAAATGAATAAAAAGAAAAGTATGGATACAAACTGTTTATATTTTCTTCAATATTACAACCTCCTTTCATATAAACAGCTCACAACAAGGTAATTGATGCTCCTCGTACATTTTTGCATTACAAATTCGCAATTCATCCCACTTTAGCAGCATTAGTATGATTTCATATCACTACTGACAATGTGAGCATACAAAAGTAATACTGATTATGATTATGTCATATTACTATACGCTTACGAACGAACAAAGCAAGTAAACACACTAATTCTCCTTTATATGCACAATTGTGATTATTATGATCATCGTATCTAGTTTGAATTGCTTTCCCTACAGAAATTGGCATTGTTAAAGGATGTTTGATCTTCAAAGTTCCAAAAAGCCCACGCTTTCATTACGTTTTTATTCATTTTAGTACAATATTCTTTAATACGTAGGATAATCAATATCATTATGTAATTACAGCTTTTTATTACTTGTTGAATACAGATTTTGATTAATATATTTATGATTTATTTTATACTTATACAAATCATAAGGAATTTATGGTAAAATTTAAGCTATATTGGGAAAACCTTGGGCATATTTTACAGGTTTACGATGCTCGATATTAGTTTTATTTTGCTCACAATAACAAATAAATTAACAAATAAAATCTTCTTCTTAGAATCAATTTGTTTCCTTGAGACTATTTTTATGCGATATTGCGAAAATGTTTTATTAATTTACACAGCTAAACTTAATATTATATTGCTTTGGTCAACCTTGTTGTTCTCATCACTTACTTTAGCTACAGTTTCAAATTGACTTAAGTGTCATATTGCCTGAAATTTGTACTTGGATTCCCGTTAATTTAAATCCAAAAGCGTTAAAATGCCAGGACAAGCTCAAATTTTTTTCAAGGTAAGACAAAACCATTTAATTTGGTGGCATAATTGAACAAATGAAAAAGCAGGTTTAAAAATTGTTAAAATTTTCTGTAGCTCGAGTGGGTCTTCTTTGGGTTGGTGGGACTCGTCGTGAAGTACTACGTTATGCCTGGATGGACATCGTTGCCATCAGTGTGGGATTTCATAGTATGGTGCATCATGATGGTGCACCTCGTCGTAACTTTTCACTTCACTCGATATCGAATGGGGCTCTTGATTGAAGAAGCGGATGCGATTAACGAGCTACGGATTCACCTGCCTGATCCACCACAACAACTAAACCAGCATCAACTGCAACAACTACACCGACTTCACATCAATGACAGGTTTCGGCAGTTTCTAAACGAGATGGCAGCTGAAGGATGGGAGGTAAACCAGGAGTGGATGGTCAACCCAGTACCACCTGCTGCTTAATACTATGACTTGTACTCAACACGAAAGATATAAAAGGTTTTAATGTAAAGGAATTACTAAAATTTTGTATACAAAATTTCAAATAATTTGTTTCTAACATTGCCTAACTGTCCAAATTTTCAAGATCTTAATAAATCATATATCTTTCCGGGTATGACAATGCCTATGCCTTATTGTTTTCATTGCATCAATTGCATTACAATGAGGGATTAAACAATTATATATGGATTCATTTTAATTTTGATATAATTCGCATGAACTTCATATGCTCCACTGCTTCAATGTTGCTATTTGCATGTAGTCAAAGCATTTAATGGAAGTGAAAGTGTACGATCGAAATACATGGATGTTAACTTGGCCCTTGGCTAGCTGCATTTTACCCCTTTATTTATCCTGTTTCTACAATTTACTATTTATTCTGTAACTTTCAAACCGGCCATTTATATGTAGCAATAATTGCATTCCTAATACATTAACAACACTATTGATAATTTCATAAGCACTTATAGGATAAATATTTGTGAGCAATGGCAACAATGAATAATGAATTAAAGCAACTACCTACACATCATAATACATCTAGCGTAGCTTATTAGCATAAAAGTTATACGAGCTAGAAAACTAGTCAAAAATTAGTGTACGATCTTCCTAATCATTTCCAATCCTGCTAATTTAGTGGAATAGTAGAATATTTATCTCTTTGAGATGTGGTAGGATGTGGTGTATGTACTTCCATTCGGTTCACGTTATCAACCTCATCAATATCATCACGGTTTCGATTCATGATCTGCAACATCTTCAGCTTTCCTTCCTCCTCCGAAAACCTTTCATCTTTTGATTAAACAAAAATGGAAATATAATTAGCTAATCTTAATTAAAATGTTATAATTACTGGCTCTTTTAAAATTTTTACCAATGATATTCTCAACGTCCGCTTCACTCCGACAGAAAAAGACGTTTTCATCAGTGCTACCGTCATCGTTATTATCTGACGAATGGTGATGATGTTCCTTCATTAGCACCCCGTTGAGTATCTTGATAATGCTTGGCTTCACCTGCCAAAGGATGATTAACTGGTCTCGTTTCTTAAACAGGTCAAAAACTTCTTTTAAGCCTACAGCAGCCGTGTAGTCTGCAAACTGAATGTGGAGACAGTTAACAACAACCGGTAACTGATTCTTTCCCCAGACTTGGCTTGCTTTGGATATTACGTAACGAATGTAAGATACTGAAGGAAACGTTAAACTACGATCCTGTAAAGTAAATATAAACATAATTAGCAAAACTGATTAAATACCTAACCTTGATAATACTATAAATTGTATATGTACCATTTCCACAAGTAGAAACTCATTTCCAGAATTTGTCTAAAGAGTATTCAAAAAGATTATTAAAAATGTGGGAAAACTTATTCAATTGTATGTTTATTGATGCCTTACAATCCCTTTCTTTACTTTCACTTCAGGCCTAGCTGCATAATATAAAAGGTAAGTGACACTGACCAAGAACCCCGTCAGTATTCCAAACTCTAGCCCGATGAAAAGACTTACAAGAAAGGTTAAACTCCAAGGAATAAAATCCATTTCTGAAAGTTAAAAAGTAGTTAATGTCAATACAAGG
Organism: Lepidocyrtus fimetarius; assembly: GCA_036507315.1. Taxonomy (NCBI): domain Eukaryota; kingdom Metazoa; phylum Arthropoda; class Collembola; order Entomobryomorpha; family Entomobryidae; genus Lepidocyrtus; species Lepidocyrtus fimetarius. The sequence goes on from JAANSO010000250.1 coordinate 48,418, forward strand.
TCAAAGATTTTGACAGAAATGTAATAAACGTGGATTACTGTTGCTCCTCCACATGGGTTTGAAAATGCCAATGTCTACAGTAAAGATCACTAAATAAAACAATCAAAGAATATTTTTTAATTAAAGGATACCCTTAATATATTCCAAATATTTTGGTGATTACCTGCGCAAACAATCACTGCGGCTAAGCTAGCCTTCGGAATATAATAGAAATATGGTGTGAGGAAATGCAAAGCCAGGATGACAATCGTCCCTGTTATAAGCCCTCCAAGAGGACTTCGTGCTCCACTCATTTGATTAACGCTTGTCCTGCAGAAACTACCGCTGACCGGCATTGAGCTAGAATAGATTATAATGATTTATTTAAAAAAAAGTGATCAAAGTTAATTAAGCAAGCTTATTCTTTATATTTAATAGCAACCTGAAGAAAGCCCCAATTATGTTAGACACCCCGATGGATATCATCTCCTGGCTCGCATCAATCATTTTCTCTCCCTCAAACACTTTTGCAATGGTGATGTGCTCCATAATTGCCAACAACGGCATGACAATAATTGCTGAAGCTTCCTCCTCCAAAATATTTCCAAGCCCGTGAGTAGCATTGTTTCTAGGATCGGTAATTTGAAAAGGCGGGAGTTTAAATTCTGGAAAACCAGGAACTACTTCCCCAACAATAGTGAATGGCTGATGTTCTTCCTTCCCTCCGCCAAATCCTGCTGCTAGAGCTGTGCTTGCAATAACAACAATCGCATTTCTTGCAGTGCTAATAAACCAAAGTGGTTTACTCAATCCAGGCCATTGTTTAATCACACAGGAGAAGATTAACTGCAGCTTCATTAAGACGAGCAGTGTAGTTATGCAAGCCAAGGAGAGAAGGCTGTCTCCAAGCTTAACTTCCCAAATATCGCTTAAAGCTCCCTTTACCGTCGGAATGAACCCTTCCCCAGCAAACTTCAATCCTAGTAGGGAAGTGATCTGCGTGGAGCAAATTGTAATTGCAGCTGCACTTGTAAATGCGGAGTTAACAGGGGCACTGATAAAATTGACGATGAAGCCCAGTTGAAGTAATCCCATGAGTAAGGTAACTACTCCGGTAATGAAACAGAGGAAGACTGCGTACGTTACTGGTTTGTCGTGGGTATACGTAAACGTTATAATTGACAGTACAGCTTTAAAAGTACAAAAATCTCATAGTTATGTAATTACAGCTTATTTAATTAAAATTATTATTCTCTGAAACCTGTGGGTCCAACCGTAACTACTTCAGTTCCTCCAAGTAAAATATGAACGAAACATCCCACAAATCCACTGTATAATCCGTACTGTATGCAAAATAATTTGAAACTAATTTTGCCTTTTTAAAAACTAATTTGTACTTTCTGTAATTACCTGAGGAGGAAGTCCAGCCACGGTTGCATAAGCTAATCCTTGAGGTAACATCATCAACCCAACAGTAAACCCTGCAATGACATCCGCAACAAGTTTCTCCGTATTGTACTCTGGGAACCATTGCAAAATCGGGAACTTTCTTTCAACCTATTGGAATAGAAAATTTAGAATTTATACTCCAACTAAAATAAAATAAACAAAAGAACTTAACCGTTTTCCTTCGAAATGTTTTTGCACAAAAGTTCCTCATAAAATGTCCATATCTCCCGCAAAATGTCTGGCCTTCATCTACAGAAAACTCGTCCCCACCGCCTTCTCCAATGGAAAACTCAGCTCTTCTTCCACTTCCATTGTTGGGATTGTTGTCGTAGTCAAACTGGCTTATGCTTAATGTAGATTCTGTATCCACCAGCGCTGCCAGAAAACTTCCAGAGTATCCACTGCTATTCAAAAGTTCTGTCTTCATTTAAGAACTGGAATTCGAAAAGAAGCTGTTTAAAATAAGACTATTCCAATATTAGTTTCAATCAGCAATGACAAATAAACTTTTTATGTCATTTCATAACACACTCTAAATACAAAGTTTATTAGTTTATATGGATTATTTACTGGTATTATTCTCTTTGAGTTAATAGCACCGCTATTCAGCTATCTTCAGACATTACCATCGTCATCAAAATTATTGTCTCATGCATCATCATCTACGCATACAGGTATCTATTTACCTTGTAGTCCTGCCGGACGGAACCGGCCTTATCCCTCTACATTTCATAGATAAGCTATTCTGATAATGAAAAATAAAAAGGTTCAGTGTTTTGTCCATGATGTGGCTAGTCCCTTTCTTTGTTCTATCTTCTCAAACAAATCCTTTCCTAAACTGAATAGGTTATCTCTTGCAAGGCTAAAAACTATACGGCTTTAGTTAATTCATTCATGTATCAGACAAATGCACGAAAAGGCATAATATTTACTTGCTATAATGAAAGGACGTAAGTTTGAAGGGACAGGACAACGGTGGTACATTTTCGAGGATGATACCTTGACTAGGTTAAGAAATATCGTTTTCTCATAAACTTCCTCTCAAGTTTGGAAGCTAAAGTACCTAATTACCTGTTTACTTCTATTAACTGTCATTTCTGTTGCGTAATATCAAAGTTGAAATGTTTAGTCATTGCCAACAATTCAATTTAAGTCGAAAGTGACCTCGTTGAACGGAGAGTTGTTTTAAGGACATTCTGTTCACAATGAATATTTTCTTTGACATATTTAAAAACAATGCAAGTTTTTTCTATGAATGATAATGTCAAGACGCGTGTCAAAAATATTATGTAAATCCGCATTGTATTATCAATGAATATCCATTGTCCCATCCCAGTTCATTGAGAAATTTGGGGTATAAAAGGGCTTGATTTGATAAAATATCTTCATTCGGAGAAATAACAACCAAAGGAAAAAGGAAAAGCTTGGGAAAGAAATCTTGGGAACTATTGTTGAGCCATTTTTGGGAGTTCATTCATGATGACGACACCGATGTTCTGGTGTGTGATGACCTGCGTACTCATCGCATCTGCCAATGCGCTTCCGGTAAGAAACTATTTTGCTGCCAATGAAAGTTTTCAAGTTAATGAACCGCTTTTACGATTTTTGTTTTAGATTTTGAAATCGGACGATCGCAATCCAATCATTGAAGCCAACAAGTTTTTCTTAAGGTCCGACATGAGAACCGCCCCTGGAGCTCCAGGTTTTGACAAAAATGGAAATTTAATTTCTCCCGCGACATTTTTAATACATAATAGGTTAATAGCTCCATATAATGATCAAAACTATGATAAAGCCTTCCAGGGCCACGTGGGCCAGGAATGGCGGTTTTAAATTCAAACAAGGGATTTCAACAGGAACCCATTTCCTGTTGAATCCCTGCAGCCTTTTTTGTTAATAAAATCAATGATTATAAATAAATTTTGCACCTTTTTATTTACTGTTGCATAAATTGCATACTGAACTTAAAAATTAAACTAATTGTCTTGACTTTATCCATTAATACACACATTTTACCTAAATATTTCATGAGATACTCATATCACAAACTATTGATAAGCAAAAATTGATAATATTTCTCAAAATTCTTATAAAAACAATAATGAAGTCTACTTCGCAGTACAATTGTGCCCGACTGGAACATTTCATGCATAAAGTAACTCGCAATTCTTAAAAATGTGTTGTCATGACATTGTGCCTATCCCATTCCGTGCTATTTAATTTAAAACGTTCTCTGAGGGTTATGATTTGAACAGAGCGAAAAATATCACAATTTCTTTAAGTTACCACTAGTGATAAGGGCGATTGTCGTTAAGATGGTGCAGATGCTGTTGATTCTTGATTATGATGCTGAATGAAACAACTACGATTAGACACCCTGGCAGTATTTCTGCTGATAAACTGAACATTTCCAATTTCAATGAAGAGTGAGTGAAAAATATTACTTTCAGAACTAACAAACAGAATAAGCCAATTTGAACGAGTTGGATTTAATGAAAAACAGCGTCAAATGAATTTATATGCGTTTTTACAAAAGATGTGAACAGTTACACTGTCAATATTGTGATTTATTTGGCCATCATCGAATCACTTATCACCAGCAATTCTTCCTTGCTGGGTGCTGTTACCCTTGCCGCTCTCAGTTCCGGCACCTGCACCGCCAGCACCCTATAAAAATACAACAAACAGGTTAGTGAAAGTTTCCAAAAGAGACAGAAAACTGTAAAGTACTTACGTCGGCATTGATTGCGACAACGGCCGCCAAAATGATCGCTACAAGAGAGTAGAGTTTCATTTTTCTTCCTTCCTGCTTCTTTTTCTTCTTCTGTTTCTTAGTTTTTTCCTCTTA
>JAANSO010000251.1:0-52675 GCA_036507315.1 Lepidocyrtus fimetarius
ATCAGGAAAAAACTTTAGATTACGGAGTCACATGAATTTAGACCTTTAAAAGGGAAAAATCCATGCGACCTCGTAATCTAAAGTACAGCCAGGTATCGCTTGGGCCGCCGAGTCTTTTCGGCACCGTAAAACTGGAATACTATTTCTTGGCTGAAACAACTCGACAACAGGAGGAATGTAATAAGTATATTATTTTAATGTTGCAGATCCTAATGCAAATGGTATCTCACAAAAGAGGATTGCACAATGCGTGGGTGGAGGGTTGTGGATTCCTCTTCCGTTACCTATGGTCAAGGGACATCCCAAGGATGTTTCCAGCATGAATGCGGTAAGTTAATAATTTTTAAATAATAGTAATTAAAATTACATTTACTCGCGATTTTCTTCTGTCGCTTTGCCATGAACAAAATCATCAAGTTGAAATACATGACTATGGATTTTTTATTTTTGTTATTTTTTGCCTTAGTCATTTTGTGATCTGTACTCTATAGCAATATTTATTAGTTATCAGTACGATTTGTTTGTTTTTACGAAATATAGGAGGAACTTCGTAAATTCTTCACCTTTGCCTATAGAAGTAGGTACAACAAACGTCTTCCAAAAACTGAACTAGAAGAATGTCCTCCTGCCTGGTGGGTCAAAGAAATCGGATTTGATCGATTTTTAGTTGTAAAGGGCAATGCAAACGAGTCTGACACTCGAAAGGTAAAGAAATAAACAAGAGTAAACGTTGTACTTACTTATTCCTACCTTTTAGTATGTTATCGAAATGCCAATTTTACTTTGTTTTAGTTTCTACGATCCCTTGTCATTGCAATGTACAAGGATTCTGGATTCTCATTTCTCCTTTCCCTCGCCACTGAACTGAACAACTTGCAGGGAAAATTATCTTTGCTTACAAATGATGACAGTTCAACTGTAAAAGTTTTGGATTCTGAAGGTCGTACTCTTATTGGCTTTGATAAAGCCACAATGGTAATGGCTTTATGCAAACAATTAACTGCGTCTGGGTTTTATACGCCTCTGGATTGTTTCTTTATTTTAATAATGAACAAATTATGTTTTAGGATTATGACGCTGGAAGAGATTTAAGGAAACGAGGCATATTTGGGGGCAAAGAAAACGAAGAAGATAAAAATAGTCATTCTGACGAGGTTGTGAACCTGCCTAAACTACGATCTACCAGGACAGCTTCTGCAGCTGCCGATTCCAATACTGATGAAACGAAAAAACAAGCTCAGTCTGCAGAACCAAAAACGCATGAAGGAACATCTAAGAAAAGGAAATTGTTGGATTCTTCCGATGATGAACCGGATCCAGCTCCATCTCTTTGCAAATATTGTTCACGATCCTTCAAGTATCAGAGCTTCTGTGAGGTACATGATTCGTATTTATTAAAAAGCATATCCGTTTTGTTCAGTCTGACACCTCTAATAGTCAGTGCAGTTAAACTTTGATATTATGTTACCCTTGCAGGAACATGAACCCATGTGCGAGCAGGGACCACCACCGGCCCCGATGACTATGCCGGTATGTTTATATAAACATTTTTTGCATATCATCGCAAGGCTCCAGAAATTAGTTTGTATTTATTTAGCTTTGCACTAGGCAAAATCCAAAGTATCTGATTTCGAAACTTGTATTATTCGTTTTCAGAAATTTATGACACAATTGGGATTATATGTAACTAAGGACGGACCTCCTCCAAAACCTCCTGTGGCTCCACCAGTTGCTCTACCAGATATTTACTATAAGCAATCTTTCCGTCATACAGAAAAAAAGAAAACATCGCGAAAGAGAACGTCCAAAAAGAAAGCTGCTTCAAACAAAACAACAACAGCTCCTGCACGAAAATGTTCACGAGAAGCTTCAAAACATCAGCAGATTGTTGCCATGTTCAAGAACAATCATCTTGTTACTATAACTTCAACGCTTGGACAAAACTTGATTAAAGAGCATGCAGATAAAGCTGATACAAATTCTCCCCCTGATTATGAAGACAATTGCAGAACACGTTCTGGATCTGGCTTACGGAACGAGGTGCCTGTTCGAGATGGTGAATTTCCAGATGTAATGAAGAAAGCGATTGCCAAAGACGCAATTGACCCGCACATCTATACATATGGAAAGGGCAAAAGCCAACGAATTAAGCGCTACAATGAACTGGGAGTCGGTAAGATATATAATATTAAAAACTGCTATAACGTATGCATGGTTGAAGACAATTTAAACAAAGCGGTTTCAATTTTTAAAGGTTTGGGAATCAATGCCGAAAAGTTTACACTCCTTAACAAAATCAAACCTGTTGTAGTGAAACTTGTTAGGTTGAATACCACAACCTCCAGCATTCCGATTAATGGCGTGGATTTGAAAGATGGGTGTTTGGAGAAAAAATTCTCTGGAGCTATAGATCTGCCAAAAGTCCGTTTAATTGATTGTTTGAAGTTCCCAACGCCAGAATCAGCAAAATATTTGAATTTGCTTATGAACCCAGCGCCTCAGTCTAAAGTGGCTCAGCCTTCTACAAATAATGAGTTGCCAAATGATAATAAATCGTCTGATTCGGATGAGGATCTTTTCGTTGCAGTTCCAAGGAAGAAAATTAGACCAAGCAAAACCAAGGAGTCTACTCGGTCCCGGTCTTCTAATTCTAACGTCTCTTCAAATTCACCGTGAACCGCTAGAATCTCATGAAGGTGTCTAATAATTCATTTCAATAATGTAAATATATTCAGTAAATTCGAGTAAGCGTGAAACAATCGGGAGTGATTTATGATATTTAAAATGTTTTTTCAGTTACGTTTTGCTAGTTTGAGTATACTTTTTCCATAAAGTTTTTGTATCTTTAGTTTTGACTATTACTGCATCGCATTGTCATAAACTCATCAATGTCCTAGTAGTATGATGTGAGCTTCGTCATTGAAAACGCAGCAATCTACTATCTTCTGTAATTTTTTTATTGTCGATTGCGAAGTCGTACCAATTTTTCAAAATGTGTTATCATTAATTAATTAAATTTTCAATTTGGTAAAAATGAGTTTCAATTTGTATTAGTCTAATATTTTTTAAAAATGTTCGAATAAAGCGAATTGGTTTGAAAAAATGCGAAGTTTTCGAATTGACTTTGTAGGCTTGAATTAAATGGTGAGTACTATATAATAGTCATAAATAAAATAACATGATTATTTTTTATTGACTGATGATGATCCGATCCGGTATATTTTTATATTTACATAAACATTACTTTATATGTATAACTAATTATGAAATAAAACAATCTTTCCATTTTACAGAGACATTTAAAACTAGCTTTTCGTTCATCTTCATTATCATTATTAATTAAGTTGGGATGCTTTTACAGTTACTTACAAATACACAGTAATGGATTCATTTCATTCATAGAGTTTGAAAGTTTCACAAAGTGTGTAAATTATGCATTTATTTTTATACTTCTAGAAAGTCTTTTAACAAAATGCTCCTCCGCTTTTCCGCAATATCCATTTGATTTTGAAGATCTCCACGATCAGTTGTCTCAGCTCGCTCAATTTTCCACGACAGGTTTTCGATTTCTGCTTCAAGTTGAGCTTGTTGATATTCAAACTAAAATCAAGGTAAAAAAGTTGTAGCTTTCGTGTCTCAAAATGTCTGTTTTACTATTTTCTAAAACAAAAACCCTTACTAGTTCTTTGCGAGGTCCAGACTCCATGTAATACGCATAAGGATAGGTGTACTTGAGGGTATATCTGCACTTAGCTAACAAATTGGCTGCATCAATTAAATACTGCCAATCTATCCATGTTCCGGATGATTCCATAACCTAAAACATAAAATTTTGGTAATTAATAATGCAAATCGTGTTTTTGCTCGTCATCCAGTCATCATATTGTAAAAGGGACAATTACTTTGGCTTCGATACGATCCTTGATCCTCGTTAGAGTTTGTTCCTCCAGTCGAAGACTTTTAGAATGATTTTCCCACTAATATCGAATTAAGTAAACATTAATGTAATGTTGCATATCAATTTATTTGTCAGGATAAAAGTTATGAATTGAAGTAATAATTACTATTACTTACGCGTTCATAATAATGGAGGTATTTTTTGAGTGCCTCCCTAGCCTGAGCATGCACCGACTCGTAAGCTATATTCGGATTTTCTTTATATCTTGAGCATTCGTAGTACTCTGATCCATGAGACTTCCAATCACCAAGACACATCCAACAGAAGTCGTGCTTGCAATGATAACACTGCATGTGGTTACAGCCGCCGTTTTTCTCAATGCAAATGTGACATTTTGGGCACTAAAATATTAAACGAAATTGAAAATTAGTACATTCAAGTCATTACTTAAAAAAGCAAAGTAAATTAACATGACTCTAACATTTGTAAATCCAATTATGTCTAATGCTTTATGATTTTTTCGACTCACATCTTTTGTGTGGGCACTGATGTAATTGGCAGTTTCACTATCATCAGCACATTTGGTAAGCCATCGTTTGATAGTTTCACAATCTGTAGGAGCGTGATAGTCGGTTCCACATTTAAAGCTGCAATTAAAAGTCACGCATTTAGAAAGAGTAAAATTCATTTTGAATGAATTAATTGAATTATTTATAAATTAAAAGAAAAATACCAGAAGTTACTCTTGCACTGATAACATAAGACCCTCTTGGCCATGGGTTCTTTGGATCGAACTATGATATCACAGTTAGGTCCAGGGCAAAATCTAATAATTTAATTAATTTTCACATTATTTTCCCAGCGGCCAGATAAAACGATAACCATAAAATGGTTTTTAAGACGCGGAATAATCATTATTGCACACCTAAGCTGAGGGTGAGATTTAACATAGTCCCTGAATGCAAAACGTTGATACTTTTCCCGTATATTTGGCTTGGTAATGAGAGCAACTACAAAGTCCTCAGGAGCTAACACAATACAGTCTTGTCCCATGCATCCAATAGCTATAATACGTGAAAGAATTTTTGTGTTAATCCGGATATAACTAAAGTATAATAAAGTAATTACACTATAATAAGAAATAAAGTTTACATGTGCTGACTCCTTCGAGAACTTGCACTTCGAAATGTGAGCTCCAACATTCCTTGCAAAAAAGATGCCCACACGAAAGGGCTTTAAAGGACTCCACCGGTTGATGAGCATAGCACACCGGACACATGGGGTTATTATTGTTAAGTGAAGGGGGTTGATGACAAATAAGCGGTTTTGGAACATTGTTGTTGGCAGGTTTTACTTTTGCAGTTACTAGCGTACCATGGGCATCAGATTGAAACATTGAGACGATTTCGTTGAGAGACCAACCAAGAGTATGCAAAAGTAATTTTGCCAATGATGGGATTACCTTAAATGAAAAAAAAAATTGTTTATGCAATTTTCTCAAATTTAGCCAGGGGCTATGAAAATGTTGAAAATTGAATATTAAAAGCATTGAAATAAATTATTACATTGATTTCTAAAGAGAGAAGCTCGACGAGCTCATTGAGAAGTTTCTCGACTTCTTCCACCTTGAGGCATTCGTACTGGAAGCTTTCCGGGTCCTTTTTATAATCTGCCATGTCCAACTCTTCCTCATTGGACAAGTAGTAGTTTCCATAGTCCTCATCTTCTATATCACAATCCGAGTCTTGGTCTTCCGCTGACATATTATCAAGAGTATGTGTCGACGACAGTCTTCTTCCTTTGGTGAAGCTTGAACGCTTCGACGTGTTTTAAACCAGATTAAATGTAGCGCAGAAATTTGCTTAAGATTGATAGTTTTATAAGTATGACAAAAATTATGCACTATTCACAACAATGACGCTTTTATATTGGAAACGACGCGTAGTACTTTAATAACTTTCTCCTGGAAGCGAAAAATGTTTAATCTCTATAAGACTGAAAACTTGTTAAAATTGAGATCAAGATATTCGGATTTTTCCTTACATAATTATTTTGAAATAAAATGGAAACGTTGTTGCGAAGGCATTATCACCCAACAACAGTTAATGCACTATATTCTTGTTCAGTTCGTTTTCTAATACTGCCTTGTATTAGCTTTTATTTCTTTCTTGAGTTCACTACTGCTTCACTTCTCAACCGTCGCTTTAATGTTGCCGTTGGTCATTTCAGTTTTTTATCTGTTATCCACAATTTAGCTTACTTAATATTCTTTAAAGAGTATACTAGTAACTACGACCCCTCTCTTTAAATTTGCTCTACATTTCTACGAGACACTTTTTGAGAATGAGATTCTTTGTTATAATGAGCGTTTTAAAAGCTGCAGAGAAGTCCTCACAAAAATCACGATCTTGAGTACGTTTTTGCTATATGAGGAAAATAAGTGGTAACTGCAATTTTCAGGCTTTTTTCGTTTTCCTGTCTGTTCGTTCCTGCAAACTAGATAAAACAAAAAATTAATTCAGCCAGCTTTTTAATGATTATATTTTTAATGAATATTAATTTAATTTTGTATAATCTGTCTCTGAGCTTTATTCAACTTATACGATCCTTTGTCTGTATAGTTCTATTGTATGAAAATCGAGAAATCGATATTTTTAAACAAAGAATTTTAGCAAAATGCTAAAACTAATTTTGCCTTATATATTAGGCAACAATAGTTATTTGAAATAAAAAGGAGGCTTTAAAAATACATATAGAAATCTTACGTTTGGCATTAAATGAATAATAATTTTATAAAAAAAACTTATTGAACAACAAAGAATTTAAAATGTTTTGGAGAATTTAGTCAACCTAACAAAGCTCCTCGACCTATCCACTTTCTCCGTTGTCAAAAAATGTTATTGTTTCATAAAAGGATGATGACTGATACTGATTTTATCATTATGACCAAAAACAAATAATTACGATAAAACAAGATAACGATAAAAGCACCTCATTAATAAAAATTGAAGAGCAAAAACCTTAAACTTTCTGAGTTCAGGTTTTTTTATACGCACACACACGTACAGGAACCAGATAGTTATGACGACAATTACAGAGATAAGAGAGGTAATTGAGTTTTAACTGAAAAAGGAAGATGCGTTACGTATATATTATTTGGACTAAAAAATCTCAGAAAACGATAAAAATTATCAAACAAATCACATCACAACAACATTCATCATGCAAACCAATCAACATCAATCCACGTACATAATCATATCTTTTAAATTTTTATCTTTATTTTTTAACTAAATCCACATATATACAATCGTAATCCAATTTATAAGATGAAAAAGCTCCATTATACTAATCGTGATTAATTCGAAAATTGAATTTATCGTATAGTAATTATCACAATATTAAAATAAATGTGCATGCGTAGTAATAGTCGTAATTGCGCTCAAATAGAGATTCATGTAGCTCACATGCTAATTATTATGTGATGGGGAAGAGGTGAGCTTATCATTGTTTTATAAAACTACCTAGTTTTTTAGCATTTAGTTTATACATACACGTTTTTAACTAAACAGTTAAAAATATAAATTAACTTACCTTGCGTTGTATGAGTAAGTATGCAGCAGAGTACAGACTAAAAGCCTAAGCTCTTTCTAAAACTTGTATCATTCCTCATATAATATCTGTAGATATAGAGGATTTTCTTCTATGTAGGCAGTTTCATTTCATCTAAAACTAAGGTCTCTCTCTATATATTTTGCCTTTGTCGTATTATATTATACTCTTTCATGAGAATCTTATATGAAAAAAGACTTGTAAGACTGTAAAACTCTGTGTGTGGTTATATGAATAAAGGATTTTTTATATGGATAAAATATATAGGATGCAATACTAGGGGGATAGATTTCTCCTTCAGAAACCAAACCAGCAAAAAAGCCCTATAATATTATGTATAGCAGTGAATACCCTTCAACCCTTTTTGTTCACTACATTTGATAAATTCGTAATCAATTTTCATGAATTTTTTGAGGGTCTTCTCTTCCCTTTCTGTTAAATTGTAATATGGGCTATGCATTTCTGATTATTAATGTGCTTCCTCTGCACCTACGGTTTTACTATGATGAATGAGGCTTTCCTTAATATGAAGTATGACACTGAATCATTCACATACAGAGAGATCCAAACCATACAAATTGTTAAGCATTTTAAATCTTACAAAGTATTTTAAATGAGTAATCATAGCCAACAATGGACAATATATTTTATTCCCAAACAAATAGCAAATTTGATTACTATACATCAAAAAAGCTTTTAAAATTTATTTGTTTCATTGCTAAAGTTTCCTGAAATTTAAGTGTATGAAGCAGGAAATATTCTGAAAGATTTTTTCTTCTTTGCTCATTTTTATGAATTCTTTTGATGCATGTAATGATGCTGTTTTCCTTTTATGATTTGTATTCTAACAAGAAGAGTTTATTACGTGTTTTATGCTGTTGTTGTTAACATTGTTTGTAAAATATGGGATGTAAGATGAATAGACGAACAGCTAAATAGTCTTTCTTCTTTCTTGTCTGACTTTGTATATTGCTTGAATTACACTGAAATCAGTCTTTTAAACAATAAAGCAATGCAAGTTATGTATCAAGAAAAATAAAGGGAATGAAGTTATGTGGCTTCATTCCATATATAGGAGTTCTTTTTATAAAAACCCTGATGCCGTGCGCTATGTATTTTATGTTAAAAGCTAACTAATGCCATTCAGACGATGACTTACTAAACGTATACGAGAGATTCCCCATGTAAACTACCAGAGTCAAAATCCTTGGGAAACTTATTGTCGTAGTTTGTACAATATTCCATGTCAGGACATGTTGAACTCATGTAAGCAATCCTGTAAGTCAATGGTTGGTGAAAATGTGTGTTTTAAGCCGTGTTTGCTCATGCTCTCCCTATGTCCTTTCTAAAGCCCTTTCGCCTCTTCATTTTCTTTCTTGGAAAAGACCTTTTCTTCCCATTGATTTCGCTTTTTTGGAGTAGATGAGCTTTATGATGTGAGTGAAAGTCGAGAAGAGACAAGAACAGAGGGGAAAGCCAAGAGATCCTTTTTTCTTTACTGTTTCGTTCGTAGTTGGTTTTCTCGCACCTATGACTTCCATTATGAAAACTTGCTTTTATTTTAAGTTAGAATTAACTGAAAAAAGTTTCGAAAATTAGAATGATTGGATATACATGACCAAAGAAACAGGAATTGGAAAATTACTTGAAAAAATATTCATTGGTCAAATTTTTATTTTATTTTTTAAAATTGAAAATTCCATTCAAACTACGTTAGGAAATGGAAAATTTTTGTGTTACGTGTTACTGAAAACATTTTAAATGGCTCCTTTTTAATCCACTTTTGTTTCTAACCGATTTTTCCATTATGACTTCTTTTTCAAACTGCTCTTTTCCAACGATTTATTTTTTATCCAACACCGTTTCAATTCAACTGACTCATTTTTCAATTACGCTATTTATTTTTCAATCTACATCTATTCAGTTATCCACTTTTTGAACTGATCCTTTACTTTAATGTCATCGAACATTACTATTTTTGTATGAACTGATATGGCAATCCCGCATTCTATTTATTTTTGCCCATATTTTTGCCCTTGAAACCACAAAAAATCATATTAGAAAACTATCAAAATTTAATTTTAGTTTAAAAGGTTTAAACAAAAATTCTCTATCAATTCCGTTAAACCTATTTTGGAAGGACATTGTGTACTTGAATTGAAAAAAATGGTTAAGTTAACAGATTTTCTTTGAGTAGTTAAATATTAATTAATTACTAATTTAATTACAAACAGGTAAGAATAAAGAAAAGCTTTGAATGAAGACAAAGACAAGGTTACGCAATGATGATGTGAAGGAGTAGGCATGAAAAGAGGCTGAAGTCAAGTTTCTTTGTTCATTTTCGTTCTAAAAACCTTTCTCCCAGAATTTTCTTTCTTTTCGCTTTGCTTAAAACACAGTATTTAGTCTTACAATGCCCCAGGTTGAACATTTGAGGAGCTCAGATTTGTAATTTTATGCCCGCCAACTGTGTTACAATGAAATGTGCTTAGGAGAAAATATTTTGACTCTTTCGCTCGCGTCTGCCAGTCTAGACAGTCAGCTCGATTTTTTATTAAATCACTGATTGTTAGATTGCTGCTGACTTTTCACAATTATCCTCATCATTTTAACTTTTAAAACAAGTTTTAATTATTTTTAATTGTGGGATTTAAAAAAAGTTTAATTTTTTGGGGAAATTAACTTTGTATGTGTGGTTGAGAGGATTCGTGTCATAAGCCATAGCACGGCGACCATTTGTCTGTCACCGATTTTGACAAAATTTGTCTTAAAACAGGTGATTGATGTCGCTGAATCTAAATAGGAGGTCAAACAAAACCATATATTTTGCAAAACAACATTTATATTTTAAGCAATTTTTTTAAAAAATTGCTGTTTTTGACCTTAACTTATAAATGGTTGGAAAAGATAGGGGTTTGACCTCATATTCGGATTAAGGGACATCAGTTACCTATTTTAAGACTAATTTTGTCAAAATCGGTGACATAAAACTATCTTGGTTCATGTGCTATGGCTTATGTAATCGTTGGAAAACAGTTTAGTTGATGTTCATATTTGATAAGGTAAAAGGTATTATCATGGGGAAAGGGAAGGGAAATAAAAATAAGGTATGGTTTCTTCGTTAAAAATAATTGACAGTTAACTTTCAGTATTTTATTGAATTTTAGTTGATAGAAATGGTATAAATCAATGTTTGTCTGGTGTATTCGGGACTGTCAAATATGTCGAATTAATGCTCAATTTGGAAAAGAGTATTAGTGTTTTAGTTCTATATGCATTTTTAATAAAAATTGCAATAATTAACAGGCACCAGCTAGTTCAGAGCCGGAAGCAGAGCCTTCGGAGACAGGAAACGAAGGAGGGGGAGCTGACGCGGGTGGTGTTAGTAATGAAGCTGGTGCTCCACCTGTTACAGGCTGTTCGAAACGAAAGAGGGATATTGAAGAGAAGAATGAGATTCCAGATATTGAAAACCTTGTAACACAGAAGAAACAAAAGCCATCACATGTGCCAAACTCTCCAAGCAAATACAATGGGACAGGCTACCTTCGGGAAAAGAATAATAATGCTGCTGCCTCTGGCAGTGCTTCTGTGACACATTGCTCATTTCCAGTGTCTACTACTCTTGACTCTTCTATCCCACAAGCATCTCTGAAGGCTGCCACTCTGAGCATTCAAGGGGAATCAATCAAGTCACTTCATGTTGACAACCAAAATCGCTATAATATTGAGCGGTTAGTGGCCAAGATTACAACTGGGGCGGAGCGCAGCTTGCAGTATTCGATCTTATCGGAAGCTACAAAACAGGAAAAGAAGTTAATTTTAAAAGGCCCTTGGTAAGTTGTTCTTAGTTTTCATTTTTGTAAAAGCGATATCTTATACTATTCAGATTGTAATTAATGCAATTTAATTGTAGGTTTGAAATTGACTGGCTAACTGAGGGTACCTTGGTAAACATTGTTGGCGTGAAAGAGGATGAGCAGGGGCGTTTTTATGTAGATCGTGAACAAGGCTTTTTGGTTGTCGAACCTGATAAGCTGGTTTCTGCAACGAGCATTGTATCTCAATTGTGGTGTGAAAGGAAAACCGCTTTAACTTCTAAATATTTCGCAGGCACCGGTGATAATACCAACACTTTTCGGGGAGTTTTGGCTCATGAGCTGATTTGCACGGTAAGATCTCGAAAAGCCTACTATACTATCTCTTATCCAGACAAGTGTACACAAGTATTATAATAAGCTATAATACTGTGTGTAGTTGTGTTGTTTGTTGGGTCAGTTGCATATTTTGTATTTTGTAATTATTACTTTTAGGCAATGGAAGCAAAAATGGATACAATGGAGCAGCTTACCGTTGCTTTAAGGTCCATTTGTGAGAGGCAAGACACATTAGAAAGAGCTTACGGAGTCGGACTGACAGACGAATCACTATCAAAAATGGAGGAACATGTTGTACTATGGGTGAATAGGTTTTTGCGAAATCGGTTCCTTCCTTCTTCCAAGCTAGATCCAAAGTATCAGGATTTTGCTTTCACAAAACTCGCGGGGGTGGAAGATAACATTTGGAATCCAACTTTCGGGTTGAAAGGGAAAATTGATGCCACTGTTCAAATCCAGAGAGGCGACAAAGTAAGTTGCAAACTTAAATTGTGTTGTACATTATTACTTTCTGTTGTTTATGTTGTATTTGCTATATATATTGAAAATATTGCATTTTTTAATAGCATTTGACTGTGCCATTGGAGTTTAAGACTGGAAGTGCTAAAAAACGAGCAAATGTGAGAGCTGAACATACTGGTCAGGTTGCACTCTACACATTGATGATGGGAATCAAGTTCGGGGATATTGAAGAGGCTTTGCTTTATTACATCAGGTACATAGAGTATTTTGGAAGCGTCAATGTCAGTGTCAATATTTTCTGATTTTCATATTTTACAGCGATGACACGCTCTCAGTCCACCCGACTAGAGTATTTGAACTTCAGCAGCTTATGATTCTTCGCAATAAATTTTTGCGAAACACAACCCTCGTAGACGGCCAACTCAAATATTTACCAACAGCGGATGTGGATTACAATTTTAAATGTAGCAGATGTGAAATCTACAATTTGTGCGCTGCTCATATTTGGTATAGTTTAACGATTTATTATACATTGAATATTTTGAACACTGACGAACCTGCAAAACTAGTATAAATCCAATGTCTATTCTATGCACTTTGTCATTTGTAGGCACAAACTTCATGTTGATAAATTCGATCCTGAAAACTTGACAAATACAGAAGATGAATTGTACGCAACGAGTAACATTGATGACAAACAGTTTTTCTTCTTGATGGAATGCTGGCGATGCATCAATTTGGAAACGGAAGAGATTGAAAAGGGCTTCAACGATAAGTCACTCTGGACTAAAACTCCAGCTGAGAGGTGATTTATTTACACATAACTCAACTTCAACTAGAGTATTTCCGAAAAAGAGAGTGTTACTTTTATAATTAAAATTGGAAAATATTTAAACTATTTATTTCAGAGAAAAGACTGGAAACTGCTTGACTGATTTAAAAATCGTTGGAGGATGTACTCCGTACAAGGGAAATCAAGGGAAATGGGGTTACCTCATTTCCTTAACTAAACGACAAAAATCTACGGAACAGGTTGAAATTCCTTTCCATGTGGATGACTATGTTGTCTTTAGTTCCAACATTGAACCTTGTATTAATCATGGTGTGATTGTCATGATTTCTGGAAGAGAAATCACACTTTTATTGGAACAGTATAATATATAAATCAATTTAAATTTCATATTCGTACTTAAACTTTATACTGCTATACTTTAAGTGGTTTTAACTACGAGTTACCTTCTTGATGTTTTTTCCAGGCCTCTTCATCAAGACTACCTGTCATCGGATTCTGGGTTCATCTATTGTGTGGACAAATTAAACACTTCTTCTCCAATTTCTAGCATGTTCGCTTATGTGGCTAAGTTGATGGACGAATCGGACGAATCTACGCGACTAAGGGATTATGTTGCATCGTAAGTTAGAGTTTAAATACATACCTGCTGTCAACATGGGACAAATGTCTTCTCTTAATACTTGGGATTTTATAATTCGTAGCGCCAAGCAACCCGTAATGAGTAAGATTCAAGTTCCAAATCAAAAGGTCCAAGACATCCTGGATGACTTGAATGTTGAGCAAAAGCGTGTAATTACAAAATCTCTTGCAACGGATAGTTTCCTTTTTGTAAAAGGATCTCCTGGGTCAGGTAATTTTTAAATCGTTGAAAATATGTTAATAATTTTTTGCTTGTATTCACATCCTCATATGAAACCACTTTTTGTTAGGAAAAACAACCACGATTGTGGGATTGGTGCGAGCACTCGTTGAATCTGGAAAGACAGTCCTTGTGACTTCATATACTGGAACAGCCTTAGAAAATATTCTGGTCAAGTATAAACGATATTCCAACAAGTTTATCAAGATTAGTAGCAGCGCCAAAGGAGATGCCAAATTGTTGGAGTTTACAACCAAGGAGCTTACTAAAAATACTAAGCGAATTGCTGAAATGGCAGAAATATTTAATGCGGTATGTGCTTATTTATTTTTCTGATGGGATTTAATTACCAAAGAGATTAACTTTTATTATTTCGTGTAGCCCGTGGTAGGGACGACCTTGCTTAGTATGAAGCATCCACTCTTCAGAAAGCGCCGCTTCGATTATTGCATTGTCGATGAAGCCTCTCAAGCTTTGCCTATGACTGTATTTGGAGCTTTAACTGTGTCGGACAAATATATCATTTTTGGTGATCCTAATCAACTTCCTCCGGTGTTCTTAAGTCAGAAAAACAAGTAAGCGGCAATAATTACTACATGCCATATGCACACTAAAATTATTCATTTGTATAAAAATAATAATAATTTGATTTTAAATCCATTTGTCTTTGGTTGTCTGCTTAGAGATCTGCGAACAAAAGACAACTTTTTCTCATTGATGGCTGAACCTTTAAGCACAGTCAAACTAAACATCCAGTACAGAATGAATGGAACAATTTGCAATCTGGCTAATCAGTTTATGTATGACAATCAAATGGTCTGCGCTTCCACAGCACTACAAACTTCATACATTCGGTTAGCAAGGGCTGACATTGAACCCTTCCTGGTAAACAAAGTTCCCTACATTCCAGCCCGAAGAGTGTTCAGCCATACCGTGAGCAAAAAACTCTGCAAAGCCGTCGTGTTCCTCGACACCAGTGAAGTTGCTGCCTTTGAGATGAAAGATGGAGAGACATTGGCTAATGAAACTGAAAAGAATATTGTCCTCGCCTGTTGCCGACTGTTCATGAATGTACGAGATTACTCAAATCCAATGAATCGTTTATCTTGATAACTTATTTGGGACGCATGCCGATCCTCATAATCTGATTAATTTGATGTACTCTTTAATAATAATTCATTACATGATTTGATTTTGTAGTCAAAGTTGGATCCTTCTCAATTAGGAGTTATTGCACCATATAGAGGACAAGTGAACTTGCTCCGAAAGTCATTGCAAGAGCTTAAAGGCACCGAGTATCATTCCATCGAAGTGAACACTGTGGACCAATACCAAGGGCGTGAAATGGAAGCTATAATTTGTTCATTCACAAAGAGCTTGACTCCAGGCGTCTTTCAGCAACATCTTGATAGACTTAACAGTTCCACAAATATGGTTAGTAAAGGATTATCATTTTTTACGTAAAGTAATACGTACTATCTACAGATATTTAAAAGCAGAATTAATTTATTCGTGCACTATCTTATCTTCTGATATAATAGGAAGGGATTCTGGAAGATATGCGACGTGTTAATGTGGCTATTACACGTGCTAGAACTAAATTGGTACTCATCGGAAACCGGAAGACTCTGGCGTTGTACAAACCATTCCGAAAGCTATTCCAATTTATAACTGATGAACAGATGTATAAATTGACAGAGGAGGAAATTGAATGCTTGGGGAAGGTGGTGCAAGATGGGATTACGGAGAGTCTATAGACTGGTTATCACTGTTTCTATTTTACTACATAACCTGTATTAATGTAACGTACATACTTCAACCCTGCATGCGTTTACGATTAGTATTATTACTATTACTTTTTAAATATTTGATGCCATAAATGCGTACAAACTTCTTTTATACAATGACAAAATGTATTACCAACCAACAGTATATCGAGTGGATCACTCACTAGTACGTTACGTTGCTTTATTGTTATTATGAATTTAGTTGAAAACTGTATGTGAATGTGTGTTAGTCGTTTGATGTGTTGATTTATTTCAATAAAATTGATTGAAACAGCTAATATTATTAAAAATACAAAACTGGGTTAACTGACACGACTTTATTTTAGCACAAAATACCTTATATTTACTCAACTATTTTAAGTCTTACTTATTAATATTTAAAAAATCTTTGCGTTCCTTCGATAAAAAATAATTTACTCTATGTACAAAATCATAATATAATATGAAAAAATCAGTCTACACATTCTCATTAATTGATCGATCTCGTAAGGTAAAAGAGATGGCTAAAAGATACTAAGCGTCTTCTTCTCCAGCATCTTTTTCTAGAATAGAATCATCAATGTCTTTTCGATTACCAAATCCTATTCCGGACTCGTCTGGATCTTCATCACTGAGATCCTGAAATTAAATATGAAACCCATATTAGAATACAAAAATTACACAGAGAGCTAACAGCAACTAGGTGATGTTTGATTAGTACTTGGTTAGTGATGATAAGATTTAATAAAAATGTAAAATTAGAGTAAGAGCTTACCTCCAACATAGTAGCTAGAGATTTGGCATGTTCTACCATCTCTTCCAACACGGCCTTCTCCTTTTCCAGTTCTTCCACACGCTGATGAAGGGTGTAATTTTCATCAAGTGCTTCTTCTAAAGCTTTACGACGAGTCTCAGCCAACTCCTTCCAGTATTCTAGCGGGGCTTCTTCTGTAAACAAATTAACAAAATCATTACTATAATTTGCAGTTGGTTAATAAACTTTTTTGGAGCAGACATGTATAATAAACATTTTAAGAACTTACCTCCAGTAACCAATGCAATATCCCCGTTTTCAGTTTGCACCTCCTTTGAAATAAACACCTTCCCTACTTTCTTCTTTTTCGATACCAATCCACTTTTAACTTTTGCTAAAGCATTTTTCTGCACTTCTGCCGCCTTAGTTGTGGTGTCAGTAGAAGACGGAGGTGGCTCCGACCCTGTTTCAACTGGCTTCGTCTTGGCATCATGAAGTTTTTTACCTGTTAATTGCTTTTTACCAACCATTTCATTTTCTTTGGCCGACCCAGTCATCTGCACTTCAGTCAGAGGTCGGCGACTCTATAAATTAACCAAAAATATATTTAAACACTAGCCATATAAATCCAATTAAATCCTAATTTACTAGTCTACCTAAAAAACCTAATGCACAACTCTGTTACAATTTCATACTCGTGTCCACTTTCTTCCAAAACTAAACAACGGGCCAGTTAGAAAATTGCCTCCAAAATACTTTGCTTCGTTGTTAATATCTAATTTTCTTATCAAGTCTTAACACATCTTCACAAATCCTTATAAGACCTGTTAGTACTCACCTTAATTTTGGAATTCATTCAAATCGAGTCCGATACGTGTCAGTGGCAGTTTCCCGTAGATATGAGACAGATGATGATTTTCTTTCTCACAGATGATAATTAAATTAGTTTTTTATCAAACTATTTGGTTAATTCAGTAAATATTCGTGTAATTATTCACATGTCACAAGCTGCAGAAAGCTTCATCAAAATCAGACTTGGCCCGGCTCTAGCAAGACAGAAAAAAGATGAAAAAGTGACTGTTGATGAATTTCTCCCTCGCTTTGTCCCTCGTCCTTGTTCAAATGAGCAAATGTGAGAGAGGGAACCAAAATTGAGCAACAGGTTTCCCCTGAAAAAAGTTGTATGCAGCACTTCTTTGTTCAACCCAAGCCAAGTTGTTCATAAACATGCATTTTGCCTGAATAATGATAATGAAGAGTTAAATGCAGGAAGAATTAGGTTTTGTACAAAAAATTATTTATTTTTAAGATTTGGTAAGAATTATACAAAGAGCACCATACATTCCTTAGCACCATGAGTGTTGTATAACAATATTTCTAACTTTATAATGATTAAATCTATGTTAATATAATTACGATTAAAAACTAATAGCACCATTGTAAAAAATTAGATTCTCATTGCGTTTAGCCTTTTACTGATTCCGTTGAAGCGTAACGAGCTTCCTTAGCGGCGTATTTTCCATAAGTGTCCAAAGCTTGGTAGACGATATTGGTAATGTTGTCCAAGTCCAAGGATTTACCACTTGGAGCAGAGTCTTTAATCCTTTGGAACATTCCTCCGAAAATGTCCCCACCTAAGATGAAGCGGGAGACGCCGACACAGAATCCGAAAGTGGCGATGATAGCAACAAAGGCCCAGAATACTGGTCCGAAATAAGCGGTGAGCTCCCAGGCGGTTCCGGTACTAACTCCGAAGTAGGGGTTGGACCAGCCTTGTTGGTTCGACCAACCGGGGGAGACGTCTCTGCTGCCGTAATTTGAACCTGGTTTTAAAAATTTGAAGTTATAGAAAATATTTAACGGGAATATTGAAACTGCATTTGGAACACTTACTTGGGTAAGCTTGATGATATCCACTGTTTGGAGGGAGTGAGTTCGCTTGATAAGGATAGTGATTTGTGATTTGGGTCTCAGAGTTATCCAAAGGGGTGGAAATTACATTTTCCTGTAGGGTTGAAGGGGACTGATGGCTCACAGGAATGTGTTGAGGTTGGTGTTGGGGAACTATCTGGGGATGTTGAGATTGTGGTTGTTGTTGCTGAGGGGTTTGCTGTTGTGAATTTACTAACTGGGAACAGCCTACGCTCACGAGTAACAAGGGCAATATGAAACACTTTGAAAACCCCATTTTGTTAAATTTTAATTGGCAAAAGATTGTTTAAAATTGTTTTTGAGATGGTGGAAATTGAGTTGTTTTCAGGGAAAACTCCGAAGTTAAAATGTGTTCGGTTATGTGGTTGAAGGGCTTTTTAAATACCTGCCTACTTTTTTCCTTTTTAAAGGTTTACTGACCCACAGGCTTCTTGAATTTCCAAACTCATTGGTAAATGACAGGTGGATCCAATTATTTTTTGAGATTGTACATTAATATTACTGTTTTCATCAGTTTTTTGTGTTTTTAAGGTATCGGTGCGTATGCACCTTTCTAAAAATAAGTAACTTTGAAGCTGAAAGGCTCCATAAGCTTTATGGGCAATGACCCAACTCCCTTATAATTCAACTATTAAGACTTTCACCTTTTTTACATGCTACTAGATTTTGTCAGTTAAAACCTACCTTTTTGGATTGTTTTATACACACCTGCTTTCATATCGAATATTCTAATAACAAAAATAAGATATAAAATGAAGTCACCTTTTGCAATGGCCTCAAGCCCTCCAAAGTTGCAGGACTTTGACCTTGTTTTTTGGTATTTTTATCGAAGAACAAATGACCTGGGCTTTTTCCTTTATCATTTCATTTTTGAAGCATTAAATGACATTCGGGTAAAACACGTCAATAAATAAGTCTATAAATATGTCAAATGTCGTGAGACAACACGGATTAAAACTGTACTTCATTCACACAGTTCAACCGAAAAAAGATGGAAAATAAATAACACGTCATGAAAAAATGATATAAGCATTTTAAAATAAGGAATGTACAATATTCAAGGAAAATTTTATGCATAAATAATTGGGTTTTGAGCTATAACGTTTTAAGGTACGGAAACTCAATACTTCGTTTTTATTACATCATCCAAAATACACATTGAAATGCAATATATTATAAAAAATAAAATACAACAGACATTAGGTAAGTAATTCTAATAACTGCACTAAAAGTAACTAATAATAATTTATATGTACATTTATAGTTTATTCGATTTTTAAAAAATCTTTTCAATTGAATCCAAAATAAACTGGAAGTTTCCTGAGGGTATAGACCTATAATCCCAGTTAACTTTCCCAACCTTTTTACGAAACACAGCAGGAGCATTAATCCCGTGAATAGCAACAAACCTAATGAAAGGTCTCAGAATTAAAAGTAAGGCGAAAGCAGAGACAATAAAATATCGAAATGCAAAGGAATAAAATCGAAGAGCCGGCACAATCGAATTCCCTGTGAAAAGTCCCAAGCCCGGGTGATCATCAGTGTGTGGAGGAGGGATTGAAAGGACGGGATGGCCCTCCAGTCCAGGCAGTTCTACGACCATTTTTCTAACGATTCTGTAAATAAGGAAATTTTTAGAAAAGGTTAAAGGATGAATATTGTTCGATTAAAACTGTAATCTTCCAAACCTTCAACAAGTTTCAAAATTTCTAAAAAGTTGTTTGCAGGTTGCAGAGTCAGGCTTCTTTGATTGTGGTAAACAGGAAGGAACATGGAGGGCATCTGGAAAAAAGTTACCAGGACATTCCCAACCAGGAGAATAGCAGTCAAAGCGACTAAAAAATAGAGCTCACGAACAGCAATATAACCACCTATATAAGAACTTTAAGATAGTCATCAATTAAAATACCTTGTTCATCTCTGAGTGCTGACAAATGTTATAAAACTTACTAAATCCCAGTAAATTTTGCTAGGGAAGCAATCTGATGGATTTCAGGTGCCTGAGCGGGATGAAGCTCAGCTCCAATTACGTTTTGAATTAGTAATAGGACAATGAATAAACTGATAAGGAGTTTTAAAGTACCGCACATCATACACAATCCCTTCATTTCACATTTGAAAAATGTCTTTGCACTCAAGTGCATAATACGTAGAAAACTTTAATTGTTATTTTAACTTGTTTCCAAATTTTCCTTGAAATGATTCAATTGCGTCGGCGATTTTAGTCAATTTTTGAATTACACCAAATTCTGTTTTTTCAATCCTGGTTTGAGGAAACACAGCTTCTCGCCTTCTTCTCCGCCTTCGGTTAGGAGCAAAAAGTCCGTAAAAGATGGGGCTGGTAATACTTGTAAAGAATAGGTCTATAAATAACAAGACAACCACAAGATAAGAGAGAAATCCCATCCCGTAAAAAATTGCTTCCAGGCCAAACTTGTTATCGATTCCTGTACTGATTTAAACAAAAAACCTTTATCAATTTCGAAATCCTCGCTCCTTTCCAATCGTACCAAGCAATCGGATGTTAAAACAAGGAATTACCCACCTGATCCCTTCAAAAACTAAATGAGTATCACTAGGATCATATCGATCCATCTTTACAGATCCTCTTATCAAAGTAGTTACTGCAACTCCCGAGAGGAACTTTTAATTTAGCAGAGCGCTAACGTAATTGGGAGCCATGCCATGTTATATAATTTCAAGATCAAGGATTGCGTCAATATTCTTTGGAAATTAGATGAAAAATGAGGCAACCTTGAAAATTTCTTCTTAATATATATACAGATATTATTGAGGAAACATGGAAATTTCATGCAGGTTTAAATAATAATACTACGGAACAATACCGTTAGGTTTGCAAGTATGCTACGAAAGGATGATCATAATACTCATCATCATAACGCATATCAAAAGCAGCCTTACATCCGATTTAAGGTTATTTAAGTCGCAATATATATCATTCATGATGGCATAATATGAAACAAAGATTTTGAGGTGAGTGGAAAATAATACGTAAACGAAGCATAATAAGTGCAATAAGTGAATGTTTCGGTTTTGCCAAAACCTTAACTTTAATTATTATTTTCAGTTTTCGTTTGTGTAATATTTTATTTCATTTGTCATATATTACAAGAATACATGTCAAGCACAAAAATTTCAGCTACCTTCGTCACTATAATCATCATCATTTTCCCTTCTCTACCTTTCTCTAATATCTCTATACCCTATATAAATAAATGAAACTATTTTTAGATTTCTAAAAAGAGGTCACGCCAACATTCCTGCATTAGGAATACATAAAAACTGACCAAGAGAAACTCTCACCTACACAATCACACAGGCTTTTCCTTAACTACTAAAAAGTATTTACAATTTTGGAAAAATCTTTTTTAGCATTTTTAGTATTTTAGCATAAAATTAAGCACTTTTTACGTTGCGCGAAAAAATATTTTGTTAATATAAAATCGGATAGAGTATTTTATTATTAGAGATTGGATTTTTAGTCATCTTTCTTCTGTTGCGTCAGTTCGTTGTATTTATCGAGGGCGTCGAAAACGGCGGTGGTGATGTCTGCAAGGGTCTCAAAGTTAATTTGGGTTGGAACAAAACTCCTGGCAGCTTCTTTAACAATGGCGTAATCTCCGAAACCACACAACCAAGCCAACAAACCCAAAATTACTACGGCGATGACGATGAAAACGATCACTCCAGTGACTACAACGACAACACCTTCAACGCCCCAAGGCATAAGACCGTACCAACTGTTGGGAACCTATGGGAAAGAAACAAGAATGAATGAAATCATTTTATCACTTTTATTGTTTCACCAGTTCACAATTAAAACTTTTTTTCACAAAAACTAGACTTGTCACAAAAAGTCTGAACTATTTTTTACCAAGTATCCTTCAAATCCAGTTTGAATAGAAAATCCGGGATCAGGAAATCCTTGCATTCCGTACTGTTGGGGACCGTAACCATTTGGAGGTGGAGGAGGCATTCCGTACGGAGCCATGGCTGTATCATAGCCTCCACCGTAACCACCAGCGTATCCAGGATTTCCAGGCATTTCCCGTTTTTCTACAGTTGCCCCAGCCACAAGTCCCAGGCAGAAGGGAACTATTAGTAGATATCTACTTGCCATATTTCTAGCTCCCTTTCACTTTCAAAAAGAACAAAATTGAAGCACAAACTTTAAACTCAGAAATTTAATAAGCTTTTTGCAAATTTCTAGAAAGAAAACTGAAATATTTCCTAAAACTTTTTTCCAGTTGTGGGTGTGATACTGAAAGAATCAAATTTTCAGATTGAATGAGTGGGGAAGAGGCCTGATCTCAGTTTATATACGAGATACACTTCATATGATGATCTCTGAGAGCTTTTTTCTAAAAATAATTAGTGGCATGTGCTTCCCTTTCATTTTAATGCAAAAGAAAAATAAATCTCCCAATATTACAATAATATTTAGCGTGGAATCATAAACTTCACCTTGTCGCTTCACACTCACATACCCTCCGATCCTCCCCATATCATTCACATCCGCACAGGTTCTCCAAGAATGTGATCTTATCAGAGCTTCATCGTCATCATCATCACAACGAAATCATCTTCCCTTGATTACTATTATTGTAATCATTTATTATTCTCCTTCGTATTTAGGTTAGTCCACCCAACAAAAAATAAAGCTGGTCAGTGGGTTGCTAAGTCACTCTCACCTAAGCTCCAGCGCATGACGACGATATCGTACATGAAAAAATAGGACTGCAACAAGTATTGCAATTGGCAGACTTCATCATACTTTAAACCAGGACAATTCCAATGCTTTACACAATAGGAAATGTATCATCGAAATGACATCATATAATATTACCTTCCCATTCAGAGCTAACGGGTTTTCACTTCCTTTCTTCATTTTGAATGTAAGCGATATTACAATGATGATGATCATTCTTCTCAAATTTCTAAAACTCACGTGAGATTCCTAGTTTCCTGTATCTCCTTCCCTTCTCCGTTATTGTTATCATATCCCATTCACTTTTCTTCATACAAACAATGCGTGAGCCTTTGCAGTCAATCAGTAATAAAAGTGGGCCCTTAACTGAGGTTTTTTTCTTCGATTTCGATCTCACTCTTTTCTTCTCTCTTTCTTTTGCTAAAATCTAGGGCAAGGGTTAAATTGGAATTTATGGAATTCTGGGAGTACAGGTGAAAACTTAAATCCAGATTTAACAAGTAGTCATGACCCACATTTCGTTAATATTATCATCATAATCGTGCTTATTATCAAATCTCATCGGCATAGTCTTTAAGGTAAAATTAAGATTTTCGGAGAGAGTGAAAAACTCTTCTTTACTCCCTTTTGTCTCTTTGTGTTTATTTTTATGTGACCTTAATTCCCCGATAATAATGCAAATGATGTGTGTAATATCTACAATTTCAATATTATTACAACATTTAAATGGCCTAGTTGTACTCCTTAGTGAATTGTTGTTAAAACATGGTCATTGTTCTTGTCGACTGACCAGCTTTCATTTTCATGACGGTGTCAGTCCGCCCAGCTACCTTCGCACGAATCTACTTTCACTTCTTTGAAATCCCATCGTTTAATTGACAAAATGCAATTTTAGAGAATGAACTGAGAAATATGAGGATTGTGTTGTAGTGGAAATTGAAGGTTTAGTAAGATTCTAGTGGAATGGTCTTTCAATTCATACATTCCATGATTAGACCGACCTGATGTGATACTTAAGGCTATTATCATTCTCACTCTATAAACTAATGAGGCATCTTGAGAAGGAATAATGATTTTTAAAAGATTTTGAAATCATTCTGACTTTCCGGAATAATAAGTGAAATGTAGCATTAAATTTACGTTTTGTAATCAATAATATTTTGCAGTTGGCAATACAGCAATAATATGATGCTACGTGGTGAAATAGGCAACGTTTTTGTCTTCTTGTGATTAATTAAGTAATTTGTAGAATATCAATACAAAAGCAAATGAAGTAAACTTATTCCAGCGTAATCTTTGGTTTTCATGAATGAACGAATGAAACTTTTGCAACGGAAATAATTTGATTAAAATAAGTCTATTTACGTGCACTCTGCTGCATCTAGCACAAATTCATATAACCCTCGATGAAAATGAACAGTTAAACTTGAGTGGTGAACATAAAAGGAGATTTTATGAAATGTGTCAACTTGGTCCTTTTACCCTATATAAACATCTCTCTCATACTTATTCCCTCAATAATCAGTTAAAATTCAAAGGTGAAGGACAAGTAGAATTTTCATACTCCTGTATAACCTATTATCTAAATAATTTTACAAAAATGCATAGACTAAGGGCAAAAAGCAATTACGTAATTAGTACACTACTATCAATTTCAATATGGACGAATTCAATCCTGTATTTTACTATAGCATTTAATCCAAACGATAGAGCAATTTTTGCAACCCCTTCAGGGCCATTTTCTTCATGGAAAAGTAAATTACAACAAGCATTGAAGCGACCAATTTATGCTTCAGATTCCAATCAGTCTTTCTATTCATCTCAAAATGGGAATGGGCTAAGCGTGAATGAACAGTCAAGCGCTGGAATACAGTCCGGACAATCTATCTCTCAACAAAATTCTTACAACTACAATCCAAACGGGAATCAGCAGCAACAGCAAGAAACTAGTTTTCAACCTACGTCAGTAACCACATCAAATGGGGGAAATGGACACATGACAGCGGCATCGCCTGCTACATCAACTTCATCGTCACCTGTTCCAACAGGAAACAGCCAATCTAACGGTTACGCTACAGTTACTACTCCTGAGCAAATGGATGCTAGCAACTCTGTATATTCCATTGTTCCGCCACCAGACTACTCGGCAAATTCAATACTTACTGCGGATAACCCTTCTACCAGCACACAAAATGGGATGAGTTCCACCTACGAGAATTCCCCAGGGTACTATGCCCCGTCCACTTCTAACTTCTATGCTCCAGTTGCAGCGGAGTCCCAACAACAGCCGCAATATACCCCAAGTGGAGCTTTATATTCAGATCCGTACTATTCCACTAATTCACAAGGCACCACATCTCCTAATGGAGGAAATGGAATGTATTACGCAACAGGGAATAATCCTAGTCAAGGCTCTCTTTACAACCCCCAGTCCACTGGGGCAACCGTTCCCTACGGAGAGCCGGAGTACCTTGGCCAACCTCCAATCGCCGGTGGAGGGACTGTTCCAGGGAATGAATACTATGCCACAAGCGGAAACCAAGGCGCTGGCGGTTATCCTGGAGCTGGGTCATATTACGGCACGCCTGCGGGAGTTGGCAACGAGTATCTTCCAGGACCTCAATATATTGACCAGCCGTACACAGATGATATGTACCTGGCTCCAAATCCAAGCAGTGACTCAGCATTAGATCAATACATTGACTCTTTACTACCCTTAACGGACGAGAATCCCATTTACGGAGAGGAAACCCCTTCCGAAGACGCATATGCTCCCGAGAATACCCCTCAAGAAGAATATAATTATTCTAATAACGAGCCAGAAGAGGAAGAAGAACCTGAAGAAGAGCATGAAGAAGAACATCCTTTGGCTGCAAGTACTCCAACAGCAGATCCTAATAACAATCCGTTGAATTTCTTGAACCTTATGGGAACAGATTTTCAACCGGGGCGACTTGTCAACATATTTTTTGGCTTGTTCATCTTGCTCTTCATGATCGTTACGCATGGGTACACTTTGTGGATTCTTGGAATTGCTTATTTGCCTGGTACAAGGTCGTTAAACTGTTTATGGGAGATGGACAAAGAAAGAATGGGAGATTTGCTTGGGACAGTAATTGAAGCACTTGAGTATTGGGAGAATCAACTTTAAACCTGCCCATTTTTTGTATGAATTGCCGTTTTTTGTATGTACAGTGTATTATACTAATTTATTCAAAGTATTCAAATAAACTAATTTATTGCAAGTATATATCATCATAGACAGCTTATTTCATATTTTTGCATCAATTCCATTCAATTCATTCATACACTTCTAGTAGATATTAGTAGCTTCTTCAAACAAGTTACTTTCATAGCACTGCGTTTTTAGTACTCCATCAGTTAAAAAACGATATGGAACGAGAAAAGATCAGCTTCAGTTTGTAGAGTTTGTGTTGTATTTTACAAAGGAAGTTTTTATTTTCCATTAAATATATTTGGGCGAATTTTTAAATATTTTAAAACGAGTTTGTAGTAAATTCCATTAAGTTTTTCAGTGGTTACATAATATCTAAAGTGAAAACAAAATGAAAGGTTTAACTACTTTAGCGTTTTTCGGTGCGTTATATTTCCTCCTCATCATTATATTTTTTGGTAAGAAAATTTAGATTTTATGATTTTCAGTTTCTGTATTAACCAAAACCGGAATATTATTGCTCTCAAGAGATGGGTTAAACTCAATCAAGATTCAATTGCATATAAATAATTCATTATTTTTGTGTAATATCAAGCGTTTTGATAAATTGTTAATGGCAGGCTAAGGCTTTTTCTTATGAGTTTCAAGAATACACCTTGCTTAAAATATAAAAATCACTTGGTTAATTTTCCTTTTTTTAGAAGTTGCTGGAGAGCCCAGAGGGGTTCAACAAGAAGGGGACATTAATATAGGGCAACAAAAGACAGAAGGAACCAGCTTAGACAAGAATGGACAGCCTTCATCATCAAACGCACCAACTGGGACAAAAGCCAATGATGATGATGATAAATCTACGTTCTCTTCTAAATCGGACAATGTCGCCGATGACGCTCAAAAAGGTTAAATTTGAATATTTTTTGTTTCTTCAATAGAAAAAAGTTTCTCTTTCTTCATTCTCTTGAAAAGTACTTGAGTAGATATACCCAATAGCTTTAACTTTGTATCCATCCACTTTAATAGGCATAGAATTATCTTGAATGGTACTCACATCTCAAAATTTTATAAAGAATTGGATGCATATTTGCTCGCTTATTCTCCACCTTTTCTTTCGTTTAGCCTGTTTTATTTTGCAAATGAAATGGTAATTTGAATGATTTTTGTAAAGGAGATAAGCCAGCAGCAACATCTTCAGATTCAAGAAAAGTTCGGGATAGTCCAGGGGGGCTAAACGCCACCAATCCAGTAGCAGATCTTTTCTCCATTACCGATCCAAACATGAGGAATGCACTTGGAGTCATGTATGGAGCCTACAGGGGCAATGATCAATGTTCAAGGAAGGCGTTTTGTCTTATGGGAAATTACATGAAGGACATGCCTGGAAGGGATCTTCTATTCTTGTAATAAAAGAATGCATTTTTAGAACATTATTTCATAATCTGAATCCTTTCAAATCAAATATAATAATGACAATCAAACAATGACCTATCAAATAAAAATATATATTCTTTTTGTTTTAGAATGATGGGACAGTACATTCCTCCAGAATATAATCTCTATTACGAAATTTTCAAAGTTGCAGTCATTTACGGGCAAAATTGCGATGTTTACGTTTGTGTTCCCGGCTCTCAAACAGACGCAGCGTCTTCCGCACAGCCTAAACCTGGCGCTTCGAATCCATCTGCATCATCGTCGTCTCCAGCAGCTTCATCAGCAGGACCACAAGAACCTGGATTTAATTCCATTCCTAGATAATACATTTAATGCGTAATGCTTTTATATCACTTTTGAAGAGAAAACGCAAATTATATGAATAATATCGCGATTATTAAATAAGATATTGTGTGTACTCCTAAGTACTTTTAGAAAACCTGGTTTAATCTTATCGAAATAGTAGTTTATGAATAGTAAGTGATCTTTCAATTGATCTCGAAGCTTTAATGCCTGTGTTTATTTATGTGTAGTATGTGAAAACAAATAAAACAAAATCTAATGAATCGGAATAAAATGAAAGCTTAAATAGAAGAATATAAACGATTTTCTCAAGCTTTATTCTTTTATTTTTATGATTACCAAGTAAAGCCATGAGCCCACCCGCTTCAATTTCTATTTGAGAGCCCAACGAAAAGGAAAACCTTAAGGGTTAAAAATAAACTTTATTTTCCATTCACTTTCTCAGTGTATCTTGTAAAAGGGTGCACAAAGGCAGAAAAGGTATTAATATCCACCTTGCACTAACATCGCCTTCCTAGTACCTGCTGCCTTTCACCTGTACTACATAATAAACTTTGCATGATTTTCAAAGAGTTAATGTGCCTCAGCAAGAAAAAATACACTGCCAGGTTCTCATTATGAAAAAGGGTTAATTTGGTGTGGGATGAAGAGAAATGGGTTAAAATTTTAAGATCATTTATCAAAATCATCTTCATACATTTAAGGCACTATCACATTAATCTGAATTTTATGGAAGTGGAAGAAGGTGACTAGAAATAGCATCATTATCAGCATCTTCCTCAGATTCTTTCCTTTCCTAATTATTGATAAAAGAAAGAGTTTTCAAGGGACTGGTAGACCAACCTATCTTTTCATTTGACACCATTCGTAAAGGTTTAAAGTCTGTGAAAGTACCCCCGCAGCTTGACAGTCCACTTCAACAGGTCTCCGTACTCAGATCAGAATAACAATTTTTTTTCAAATAAGTGTGTGAATTTCGGAAATTTAGAATTAGTGGAAAAGATTAAAATTTTTCATTTGTTGCTGTGAGCTTGTGTGTGAAGGAGTTCAAAATTTATCAGAGCCACAATGAGAGTCTTTCTAAAGCATCAGTGTGTCATCTTGGTGTTTGCAATAGTGCTGACAACGTTTGCATTTAGTGCTTCCGGAGTTCCGGCTAAAGACCACAAGAAGAAACTACTGGAGAAGTTGCGGAATGCCCTTAATCAAACGGAATTGGAACAGATGGAGGCCAGCAGCAATAGCAGTGGG
Source organism: Lepidocyrtus fimetarius (assembly GCA_036507315.1). Lineage (NCBI taxonomy): Eukaryota > Metazoa > Arthropoda > Collembola > Entomobryomorpha > Entomobryidae > Lepidocyrtus > Lepidocyrtus fimetarius. Next base: position 29,120 of record JAANSO010000251.1, read on the forward strand.
GGAATAGAAGTTGGGGAGGAAAGTGAAGGGTTGGAAGGGAATGCCGAGGCAAAAACCACACCCTCTGGGGATGACGGTATTGAAAAGGCTCCTTCCGCCGGAGAGGAAACGGAATCCAGCACTGACGAAGAAAACAAGAAAGAGGAAGTTTCTGACAATGAAAACAAGGTGGAAGGAAGTAGCACAGAGATACAGAAGGGGGAGGGTCCCACCTCCTATCTTCGTAAGAACTTAGGTTTCAAACCAATCCAATTTTCATAAGTAATGTATTTGTGATACTAGGACTTAAGTTGCTTGACAAATATCATTAATTGAAAAACAATATAGTAAAAATGAAGACCATTCTGAAGAGGATCTTTGACATGTTTGGATTCCGCCAGAGTAAGAAGAAGGAAGGACGCCAGGACAGGATGTTGGCTGAAGATGAGTCCTACACTTACAACGGATTGGAATATGAATACTTCAAGGATGATATTAAAACTACCGTTGGAGCCGTTCTTGGGGAAAAGGAATGTATTCAAAAGATCATCTGTGGGGCTGGCTCTTATCTTCGGGAAGTTAATGGAAAGCACGTGATCCTTACGTAAGTCTTCTTCTAAAAATAATTTATGCTGCACAAGCATCTACAATAATTAATAATTTTAATTTGTCTTTGTAGCATTTTGGAAAACGTTGCACCTTCCGCATGGACAGAAACTATGGAGCTCTTGAAGAAGTCTGCCGTCACTGATGGACTCTGCGAATATAAATGCCTGGAAGATGGAAACTAAAAGTCTCTCTGTTGAAAAGAAAAGACGGATTCGCAATTTTACTATAATTATTTTTATTTTATACACAATTTTTTACTAAAGCGTTACTCTATTTATGATTTTTATTCATTTTGAAGTTTGATCAATCTAAATTAAACTAAATTATATAATAATTAACGAGGAGACCTATTTTATCATATTACCCCATAGCACCCATTACATAAGTGTTGCAGCTTCAAGGAATTCATAGACATAGACATGCAAAATGTTCATAAGCAATTGAAGCTGGATATGATGATTTACTAGAAATTTACATAAATCTGATCTTGTCTTTTAAAGCAGCATTTTCACAAACTTGGCTACTGACAGCTAATGAGGTATTTCATTACAGAATTTACTTATCGGTTGTGGCATACACGAGACATCATCATCCACTTCATTCTTTTTCATATTATCCTGTATCTTTTGAAGAGGTATCATATCAAAAAGAAATAAGTTTACAGAAAGTTCAAAATGTTCAAATATGAAACAAAGTAAGATTCCTCACAAAAGCAAGCACCAGGTATGCATACATAGCCCGAATTTTTTCTTAATCTTGATGATCTACACAGTCAATTTAGTTAAATTTATGCTTACATGCTGAGTGCGTATTTAAGCTGACGACAGAGTAATTTTACATGTAATTAAGTTTTTATTGAATGACTTCCTTTGAAGAATGTCTCACACATATTTACTGAATAATTGAGAATTATGAGGACATACGAATGATAGTTAAGTTATATGGCTATTGTAATTGTCGTATATAATTACATTGACAGCTCGTAATGTCATTATCATGGTGTATAAATTTCCATAAATTTTAATACTAGATAGTTATACATCACAGGATTTAGTAATTTTCATACAGTTAAGTTGTAAACTGTAATAACAACAGATTCCATATGATCTGCAAGAAAATAGACTCCAAAAATTAGGAATTAAAAGTTTTAGTCTGGGAGAAATATGTAGACAAAACAGGGGGAACTGGGAGTCTCTTCTGTACTACATATTGCAAACCCGATTATAAACTTGTAGTTTTGAAATCTACACAAGATCAGGGATTTTTTACTTGCGTAATAAAAGTGTAGAATGTGTCATTGTGAGCTAGTCAACCTTTAAAATATTATGCAAGCATATAAAGTTGTGTCGTCGTCAACATTAAATTAACAAATTGATTGTATATTTAATTAGTAGTTAAAATAATTGAGTGAATTACACTGAGAAACCTAGTTTAAAAATGGGATGCTGTACTCGTTTTCATAGAACCTGGTGGCCAGGCTATACTTCGGAAGAGATTGATGTGAACAAAGCATTTGACTTTCAAAGGAGACTAAACATAGCCAAAAAAGTAATCGGAGCTTTAATACTTTTAGCAACTTTTGCGTGTATAATTTATTTTTTGGCTACTTATTTCACAGGAGGAAGTTCAGGTAAGACAGTAAATCGGCAGCTAAATGAGGTTAAAACTTAAACAGAACTAACTAATTTTTATTTAAACAGAAGTCTGTCCAACTAACGGAACCCAAGTGAACGGGACGCACAATGTGCAAAATGTGACTAAACCTCATGTAGAAAGCCAACCGGAAACACAAGCCCTTAATCAAGCGACAATTCTGGCACCACCGTTTGTAGACCATGTTATAGAACCTCCCACTTCCTCTCCGTCACCTAATCCAGTGGAACACAATGTGCAAACTACAGAAGCAAATGATTCAACTAATCAGGGGCAAATTGAAACGATAGATTCAAACGATGTAAATCCAGAACTTAAAGAAAATGATGCTTCAATTGTACACCAAAATGAAACAGTAGACGAAATGGTTATCCCTTCCCCTTCGTGGTGCCCTTCAAGAAATTTGATTGACTGCATTGGCTTATCAAAAACTTTAAGAACTATCACTACATTCAAAAATAACAAGTAAGTTGTACATTTCATTCTTTATGTTTTATACCTAAATATAGTCTTAATTATGTAACGAGGAATCAGATATTTAATCATTTATTAATAATTTCAGGACAAAAACTGTTAATCGACCGGTGGAAGGGTACATTATGGTTAGAAACGAAAAATGGCATCCTTACTGCAGGGAAGACTGGTCACTGGACATGGGCTATAAACTCTGCAATAGCTTAGGCTTCCTTCACCTTATCAGGCTAAATCACATCCCAGTTTTTGCATTGGAACAGAGAGTGAAAGGAACCAGAAAAAATATCACTGTTATCGGAAAAACCGAAACTGGTTCCGAAGTGGATAAAGGAAAATGCCGAGTTGGCTATATTTCTTGCAAGTGATTGATTAATCGAAATTATTTTTTCGTTATTGTTACTTTTAAACTATTTCAAAATTAAACTATCGAAAGTTAATTATAAAGTATTACGTCATAAGTATTAATTTAATGAGCATAATTTGGCAAGTCCCACACTGCCCCGTGTTTTCTGCGGCAATGCACTTTCTCCAGAGAGCCAAAGTGACTCTGGTCTACACACACATCACATCTGATGCACTCTGATTATGATCTCATTATCCAGCACAGTCCATTCCTTATCACATTGGCAGTTCAAGTTCATTTTTTTCTCACACAAATTAAAACAACTTTTTTCGTCCATTTTGTAACTTTAATTATCATAAGGTCATGTGATTGGATTTTAAATAGTTTTAGTTGGGATTAGTATTTTTCTTAAAAAATGATATCAAAACAATTGTCTTTCGGAGTACTTCTCCTGCTACTTAACTTGACAAAGTTTTGGAGTGGTGGTGATGGGCTTGGAGGGGTGGAGGGGGCAGATTTAATGTTTCATTTGTATGCTGGACGAGAGGACTGCTTTTTTGAGTATTTTGAACAAGACAAGGTTATTTATATTGAGTATGATGTTATCGGGACTGGGATGGGGGACAGTGATATAAACTTCCAGTTAAGTGACCCTCGAGGTCGTCCTCTTGTAACCGAGTTTCGAAAACCTTCGTCTAGGCACACGTAAGTTGGGCTAAAGCATAATTTGATTGTATTCAATTGTAAAGTTGAGTTTACAAGGATTAAGTATTTTTATTGTTTGAATTTTAAGCATTGCGAGTCCGGAATTTGGAGATTATCGTATTTGTTTCGATAACACGTACAGCCATTTTACACCCAAACAGATTACCTTTACCGTTTCCGATTCTGCTCCAGATTCTGCCAACTGGCAGGGTGGGAGTTTCCAGGATTTACCTGAGGAAGGGGTTTATGATGTACAAGTTAATGAAATCAAGGTATGACACATATTGCGAGATTGAATTGATTCAAATCTTAAATTATATGAATCTACGTTGCATGCAAACTTTTTCAAATTTTCCAGGAAAGGATCGATAAAGTTCGAGGAGCTCTAAACGAAATTGAAAGTATTCAGGAGCAATATCGAATTATTGAACTGAGGGACCGAAGTATTGCAGAGCACAACTTTGAAAGGGTTAATTATTGGTCCACAATTTTCCTTCTCTTTTCAATCACAATTGCTGGGATTCAGGTAAAATTTCTTATTTGACTTGGTAAAATATAAAAACTTTTATTTTTCATTCTTCAACCGAAATATTTACTTTGTTGCAGGTATTCCTCTTGAAGGGACTTTTCGATCCATACTACGATGTTCGGCGGTATGTGAAAAAACTAACCCGGTAACCAGTCAAGTGATTTACGTGATACAGTAATTTAATACGAAACTTTGCCAATTACCTAATCTATAGTCATACTTAATAATTAAAACGAATTTTTATTGTGAGGTCTCATTATTACCACACACAATACAAACAACTAAACCTATTATTAAGTAACGTAAATTTTTTAAAGAGTTTTATACCGGTGCAAAGGTTCAAAACTCACAAACTGTGTGCCAGAATAATTTATTGTTGCTACTAATTTACTTAAATGTTAAAGTTAAATGTTAGATCAGAGGATTTTAAATGATATACTCGTGATTTCTTATTCTTTCCATTTTATTCGGCCTTGTTTCTTTAGTTTATTGTTCTTCTTCTTTTCACTTGTACACTTATAAAATCTATTGTTATACAATAGAATGTAAAATACATTTAGTAACTTTGAAGAGCTTTAGTAAATACCATCGTCTAGTTGTGCTCATTTATTAATACTTATGGTAACTTAAGTTTTAAAACGTCCTACTAGTCGCGCAAAAATTAGGAACTCAATACCGCCATATACAAGCGTAGCAATAATTGTTTATGTATGGAAAAGAAGCTCTTATTCCGGTCAGTAAAATATTAGTTGTACAATTAATTAATAAGTAGCTCTATTCTCATCAGGGTCGACGTATGCAATAAAACTTAAATGCTCCAAGCCCTATTCAAATAAATCTATTTGTTTGGATTAGTTGATATAATGTTGCTAACTAACAGCTTTCTTTAACTTAAGCCGATGAGAAGCAAGACTGGTAAAATTGAGGCTTAAACATTATCAATAATATCATCACATCATTGTGACAAACCCCGTCGAATACAGAAACGAGTCTTTTGTTAAATACTGTTTATTTTTATTTATTCTTGAAAAAAATTAATTGACAAAATGTGGGGTGGATGTTTCTGTTAAGTCCAGTGTGCATGCACAAAAATAATTGTTATTTAGATTTAGAGTTCTTGTATTTAATGCGTAATATTTATTGGTGTTGATGTTGATGCAGCAGATATTTAAATAAATCATCTGAGATGATTAAATGCGAATATAATTAAATTATGTTTTTGTCGCATATATTATTTATTATTGAAAACAGTTCGAAGGAAATTATTCGGGTTACATTCAAACATTATTTTTTAAATTATCTTACATCTGCATATAATATATTCTTTAAATGACTGCGATTACGTCATGATTATTATTTTTAACTAGATATTAGCTGGAATGTTTTGAAGGTTTTAAAAAGGTACATTTTAATATTCAATTTTATTGGTGTGATTCCCTATAAAGGAAGTATAACAGGTTATTTTTTCAAAATTCTAAACTATAACTTTGATGGATTGTTAAAAACTAATTTCCGATTTTTATTCACAATTTGCTTGGCATTCAAGTTCAAGTTTTATCATTATAGCATTTTGAACTAACAGAAATGGACGTTTTTATCACTATTCATTTTTAGATATATAAAATTCCTGAGATAAGCCTCCAGTAAAATAATATCTCACGAATCTAACAAGAACATTGCATCACTTTTTCATTTAGGATTACGTATGATTAACAGCTATCGATAGAATTCATTGCTTATGCCATGATTTTACTAAAATGAGAATAAAAACCTTATGTAATAATACGTAGAGTATCTACTATAGTAGCATAATTAAGTAAGAAATGGTTAAACATGATTTGGTTAAAATGTCGCTTAAAATAATTATTATTTTCACATAAATTCATTTTAAAACAATTAATTTAGATTAGACATGTAAAAATACATTTTTCATTTGATTAAACATCTATAGTTCTAATTTCAGTTACTCACTTAAATATTACTGACATTGTTCATTGTGTTGTGTATAGTCTCAGGTTACACTTATAATTTTTGTATGTTGATATTAGCATAATTTCTGATTATATTCTTCAGACATTCAAATATAATAATAGTTTTCGGTTATAAGAACAGCAGTGGAGTGGTAGAGTTTAGTTGATTGATGAATGTTGCTTTTTGGCCACAAGTGGAGAGGTATGACTGGAACTTCCTGGAGATTCCGAAGCCTGAGAACTTGGCGTGGTGCTTCGAGAACGCTTTGCCAGAAGAGGATTTGATAACGATGGGGGTGGTCCTTTCAGGAAATGGATGTGGGCGTACAGCATAACACCGATGTCTTTGTGACCTGCCTCCATTGCAACACTGAGAGCAGTGCTTCCGTCCTTTACAAAGTAAAAAAATGCAAATTAAAGTCAATATTAAATATATGGGGTAAGTTGAGAGAAATAAAATGACTTACATTATCAGTTATATTAGGATCGCAGTCAGGCTGAGCCAGAAGGTACTTGACAATGTCACCGTGTCCATGTTCTGCAGCACACATGAGAGCGGTACTCCCATCCTCATCTTGAATGTTCACATCAGCTCCAGCTTCAATCAACAGTTTAACTGTGTCCAGTCTACCATGAGATGCTCCTAGCATGAGAGCAGTTTGACCGTGCTGCAGGTCGCAAAGATAAAAGGTAGTATTTGCATTAGCTTTTTTACGTACTTGATTAATTTTAAATATCATGTTACTTGTGAAGCTGTGGCTTTGTAGGCTTACCTGTGCAGCTTTAATATTCACATCACCAAGGCTAAAGAGCCGACGAACAACTTGGCGATGAGTTTCAGTAAGAATCTTGGCCAAAGAGACGAGCATCACACTTGTATATCCTGCCTTATTAGCCTTGTTAGGATCACAAACTTTGGAGTCCAACAAGATAGAGACCACATCAAAGTTTCCATGCGAAACAGCATAATGCATCGCAGTATTGCCCTGTGGAGTATCCAAGAAACGGATTAGCACTTTTTAAATGGTAGCTTTTGGTATACTCTTTAATGAACTTACATTTCCGTCGGGCATGTTGACAATGTAGCGGAGAAGCTGCGGGGAGTAGCTTTCAAAGAAGTCAAGATAGTCTTCAACATCCAAAGGATTCGCTGTTTTTGTCCCTGCTACTCTGAACCATTCGTGGAGGATGATGCTAATGGCTGAGGTAACCTGTTGAGTTGTCCTGCCACGGAGAAGGGCATCATTGAGCACTTTGAGAGCACCTTGCATTTCTTTTGTCGGAACAGCTCTGTTCAAATAAAAAACAAAATGATTATTGTCAATAAGATAAGCCAAACATGTAACTTTTTGAATGTATTGTAATTGTCTTTGTCATACTTCTCCCTTGGTTCCTGAAGGGACACAAAGCTTCCAGAAGTCGAAGGCCTTTCCTTGTCCTCTTCTTCCAGAGGCTCCAGTTGACTGGGTGGGAACCGACTAATTGGGAAATGAATCTCTTTCGTGAACGTGTCTGATCTTTGGAATATTGGCTTCCTATTTGCAAAGAAGGAGGATGCAGAAGAGGTAGAAGGAACAGGGTCAAGGCTTGTGCTTCTATCATCCAGATCAAATTCCTTTAACTTTTCTTCAGGAAGTTGCAATGGAGAAGATGAGTCTCCTTTAGAGTCCACTTTCCGGACTGGTGACTTTGGTGAGGAAGGTGATGTGGCAAGACGGGGAATCTTTGACATTTTGGATTCTGCAGGGCACGGTGTAACTGAGGACGGAGTTGAAGGTGTTGTGGGGCGAGGTACAGGAGACATTCTTTTTTCTTCTTGTGGGACAGGTGTGGGTGTGGATAATCGTTCTACTGCAGGGTCTGCAAAAATTACAAAAATCTCGTTAAAAATCAGGCAAATCAACTTTTTGATTTTCGATATAATTAATTTGGCCTTTGAAAAAACAATGGAAACAACGTAAATAAACAATGTTTTAATATAGTTTCTGTTGGTTACCAGGAGTTCCTAAGCGAAGACTCTCCACTGAAGTAGATAGCTTTGGCAGTGATCCTTCTCTATATGGAGTTCGTTCCTTCTCCATCTAAATTCAATAAGTAATGGCGTAATTAATAACAATTCAATAAACGGAGTAAATAATTATTTAATATCCATACAGGCACCGTGTTTGTCCCAGTAGTCTTCCGTCGAGGACTTTCTGTATTCACACCCAATGTCTTTGTAAACTTCTTAGGTGCTGGTTTTTCCGCTGGAGGAGGCTCAGGAGCCGGCGTTGTCGCTACACCAATGGTTCTAACGTCTTTCACCATCGATGATACTCCAACATCTTTACATGTAGGCTTCACACAAGAAAATCAAACGGATATTATAGCACCTGGAAGTCAATTTATAAGACGTATTTTTAAAATGCTAAAAGTATCGTTCATACCTTAGCCGTACATCCTGTGTCTCCTGTCTTTGGCTTTGCTAACACTGAGGAATTCTTTGTAATGATGCGGGGTTTAGCTAAGCTCTTTTCTGGTGAATCCTCTTCAGTAACAGTTTGAACACCAATGTCCACCTTTTCTTCTATTTGCAAGATTCTTATCGGACTTCCACCTTTGAAATCATGTTCTTTGACTTGGACTCCTACATCAAAATTACGCACTCTTCTACGTAACGTCGCAGGAATACTTCCTGTTGGAGAACTGGAATCAGTACGGCTTGAAGATCTTTCCAATAATGTTTGAGAAAGTAACTCCAGATTACCTCCAACGCCAACAGATCTGAAAATGTAAGCAGCAAACAGAATTAGTTTACTGAATTACTAATGTGGATAATTTATAATTGCACTTTTCACTTTAAATACCTTGTACGCGTCACCGTAGGACTGATTCCAACGTCTCTGGTAATTATCGTTCTTCCAACCCCAGCATCTCTTGTCTTTCTCCTGGGTGGGGCAACAGGAGACGGTGTGGTCACAGGACTCTCACGTTTACTTGGAGTGACAACGTTGTTGTTTGACACCAAATCTTCTAGTTTTGCACTCTTTTGCTTTTCATTTTCCAAGAGCTTCATTAACTGTCTCTTCTCCTCCTTGAGAAGTGTCAATTTTACCTGAAGTAACAATTCAAAGTTAATCATTCAAAAATCGAGGATACCGTAGTAAGATGAACCAATCATGATATAAAAATTTTCAGCTTTCCCTTACCTCCAGCTCAGGAATAATTTTAACTTGATCTTCCAAATATTCAAGTCTCTTCTCATTTTCTCCATCTTTACGCACCCCATTCAACTGAAAGTTCTGGCTGTTGTAAATTGAGTCACCACCTGCAGGATGATGGAACTGGAGACTGCCATTACTTCCCTAAACCCATGAAATATGTCAATTTAGTCTCTATTTACCTTTGATATACTCCAAGTAACATAAAGATGTATAATATCACTTACAAGTTTATTTTCTCTTGCTAAGATTGGAACAGAAGTTTCTTTTATGATCACAGTTGAGGCACTCGTAGAGGTGGTTGATCCTTTGTTAGACAGGTAATTACTTGAACTCATAAGTCCTCCTAGCGTAGTTCCAAGATCTTGCTGTTGCTGGTGTCCCTCCCTGTTCCCAGGTTTGATCCTGGGAAAGGTATGAAACTTTTGCGAGTCTGGAATACTATAAGATAGAGTCCTTGCTTCAGGTCTTGTTCGGGAAAGAGCCTCCTCAAAATCCGTCACCGCCTCGGTTAGTCCATTCCCCAGAATATCTTCATATCTAGAGGAACTCAAGCTATTGTCCGGCGTAGTTTGCCCGATATTATTCCGACGATGATGGTGAATGATTTCCAGCTCCTGCACAGATTTCACTTGGGATATCCACGAGGAAGTGTGCTCCTCCGAACCAGATTGAAAGGATTCTGACCAACCAGCAGCATCCTCCTCTTGTTGAAGCTCTTGATGATTATAATACTGCTGCTGTTATTATGTCGTTGTTGATTGCACCAGATATTGGGGGAAAAGAAACAAAAACGTAAATACATGAAAACCACGGGTAATTTTTTATGACCATAGACAAAGGCAGAGAGTGAGTGCGAGTCGCGAGATCTAAATTGGTACAAGTTCATTTCAATATAACTCACGCATAATGTCTCAACCAAAAAAAAAGCAGTTCCACAAAACTATACTATTCCAATTAGCCTTTTTGGCTCTTCTAAAAATCCTTTCTTTCTAACTCGCTCGATTCACTTCACTACTCCTTCCAACAAACTATCTTTTTTCTTGTTTTAACCGAAACATTGTAAAATTTAAAGCTACTCTTTTTACAATTCATTCTGAAAAAGCTTTAAATAAAGCCTAAGCGTATTCCCCTATTTCTCCTCCCTCTTTCCTATAAAACTGAGATTTCCAGAATGTATGCCTATTAGCTTTAACTCAGAAGCGCGTTTCATTGGCAAACCTTCCAAACGCTCTAATTCAGACTCTTTTTCACTGTTTTTACAAGCAGCAGGAGACGGATTCATTTTCTCTTTCCTTTTCCTCACTTTAATGAACAGAAAATGAACTCTGACAAAAAAACTTTTTAATGCAATGCAAGTTTCTATGCAAATGAAAACGGTATGATAATCTCTTTCTAAAGCATCATCTATCCCCAAACATCACCTCATCATCGCCATGAAAGTGAGTTCAAGATCGTCATCATTCATGATGGGAATAAGGAGGTTGATAAAAAACTTAAGCACCATTTCCTTGTTAGATTCACATTAACTCATAAAATGTATGCAGCTACCGAATTGACTTAACTAGTAAAAAAGCTAAAAATCTACATAAGAAGAGTATATAGGAAAATCAGGAGTTTTGTTCATTTGTTCTGCTCTCCTTATTCCCTCAATTCAACTATTTTTATCAAAAATAAAGTAAGCGAGAAAGAAACGAGAGATGGAAAAATAACAATTTTTTTGTACTATGGGAAGAGGTTGACAAAAAGTAAAAAACGTTCATCTATAAAATACGATGGTGGTGGCAGAACAAGCAAGGTTAAAAAATGGTTTACTGCCAGTTTTTCTTTTCTTGGGAAGAAGAATAATTGTAACAGAGTAAGCAAACAATAATGTTTAATGTTTTTTTAAGTTTAAAGTCATTTTTAAAGGAGATAGTGTCATATAGGAGAATAGAGTAACTTCGTTGTAAAAAATGTATTAAAAATGCTGCAACAAATCGTTTTCCATATCAGCATAATCATCAACATTCCCTTTTTTCTTTGGCATTTCTAAAAATCATTTCTAGAGAGAGGGGCAAAGGAAGTATGACAAAATTAAAAAGAAAGTTTGAACTGAGCTTGGGCAAAGTGCCACACCACCACTAACCAACACTACAAAATGTGCGTTCTCTTCCTTTGCCAATCTTTGTGATATGTGAGAAGACATAAGCTTTGATGTCGTGATTGTGAATGAAGATAAGTCATTATTTTAACGTCTCTACGCAAACCCCAAAAGAAAAAGGGAAATGAGACAAGACAGTAATAAAGTAACTTGATAAGATGAATTTGTGAGGGGAACGACTAATGTCATGTAATGGAAGAGAGAAGAGACGAGTGATGGCGTGTAACCACTAACATGTTATTACCAGAACCTATTTAATGATTTAACTTAAGCATGAAATGAAAAGAGTAATTAAAATTAATGATGGATTTATTATTTTGAAATCTTACCTGACGCATGGATTTGGGAACTCCTAACAACTTGTCCATGGACTGTCTCTCCGACCTCCATTTGTCTTTGAGGGCTTCAAGCCGTTCCACCTCACTATCTCTTGACAGCATCTTCTTCGTAAAGGGGACAAAGTCCACGTCGATGTGGTAGCCGTAGGGGCAACAACTGCAGCGACTGTTCCCTTCGTAGCCATTGTGGAGCATGCCGCTCAAACCGCTTCCTATACTCGGCATCTTGGATCTTGTTCTTGAACCGCTTGCAGGTTAACTTCAACTAACTTTCTTCTACTTTCTGGAGAGAACGCTTTGAAGTTTGATCTTGATCTTGTATCTGCTGGAAGGCTATCAGGGAGCCTGAAAGTACGTAAAATTTAGACAAAACTTGCTTTTAAAAATCACTTTTTTTGGATACTACTCGCAGCCTCGCTTGTAATTTTACACAATAATTTAAACACTTTGAAAACTTCAGTTTAATTCAAATTAACTGCAATTTCACTACAATATTGGATTTTGCAAGGTGAACAAATTCAATAGCTATTGAATTATTGTTTATTTCCTGTTTTGAAATTGCTTATAGCGATATGCGACCGGTAACCATGACGTATGGTTACGGTATGCATTGGTTGCCACACGATATTATATGAATTGTTACCACAGCATGTTTTAATTCTATTCGGTGGCATATCAGCTATTATTGGACAAGTAATTATAAACTTACTGAAAACTGTAATTAACATATAAGCTAATTTATTTATCATACACACCTACAAACCTTGGGGCTACTTGGCATTGACGTAGAAAGCTGTTACCTTCATACATGAATGAAATAGTAATGAATTTCTCGTTGAAAATAAGCCGCATCGCATGCTTCCTCTCTCCAGCATAAACATTTCCAAAAGTAAAAATAGATTTAATCGATTTCACTATTCCAATCAAAACACTTACACCCACATTGGTAGTCAATGATTGTTATCAAAGGTGGTTTCGTACAGCCTACCACTTTCCTTCATCACGCATGACAACATGCATTACCACTATCCTTTTCCAACTTAGTATGTATATGAAACCGAAACAAACAAACAGAAAACTTTAGAAATGGCACACTAAATGCAGTTTGCAAATTACGATTATTTGTTTAAAAAGAAATCAAGCAGCATGCCAATTATTCAAAAATAATTATTCACTGTAAGCATGGGCATTAAGCGGACGTTTTGGTTTTTCATCGCTGGCATTGTCACGATAATAATCACATCGCATCGTGAAACAAGCTTTTCTCTTTATACGCATTCTTGCAGTGACCTAAAAAACTTAAATTTTGTTTACTGGATTAAATAGCTTTTAAATTAGGTAATCTTCAAATAAATAGTGATTTTGGCTATTGATTGTTTTTTGAAAAGGATTCATTCGTACTGCGAATTTATTATTACTCTTCTGTAATTATTATTCCAGATCACGACTACCTATTTTGTTCATATAACTATCGTATGTGCTATTATTGTAAAAGGTCTGTATTTTCTCCCTAATCATCATTATTATCACCACAAGATCAAGTAAAACTGCTTGCCTTCAAGACAAAGTTAATTTCAAAGGGAATCAGCACATCTCTACAACACAAAAATCCTACGCTCATCTACAAAACTTGCAACGTTCACTTCCAAGTTTAGAGAGATAACAATTTTTCACAGCCCTTTTTCCAATTTATGTAAAAATGATGATGAGGTGATGGGACGTGGAATAATTAGCTGCAAACTTGTTGAATGTAACGATTAAAAAATGATTGAATGAAGTAATCGGGGCATACAACGTTTTGACTAAAGTAAAAGGAATACGCCTGAAGTATATTAAAGGCAAAAAAGATTTCGGATTTCATTCAAAAGATCTAAACAAGTCTCTAAACTTGTAATTAAATACAAAAATCATCATTCTTCAAATTAATGACGATTTTAATGACGATATTCATGGAGAAGCAACATTCTAGTTTTAATTTTGTGTCGATATGTACTACTACAGCATATGCAATCATGTAATCAAGGAGAGGATGATGTGGTAATAAAAATGACATCAGCTTTTACACATTTGACTGAACCAAAGCGTAAATTATTGAACAACTTGCAAATTACTTCATGATCGTGATTTTGAATGCAGGAATTAAGTAATTTTTGGTGTCAGCAACTTTTTTTTATTATAAGAATGATTTATAATAAACACTTTACATTTTATTTAAAGAAACATCAATTGAGACTAATTTCCATTTTATCAAAATCATTTCAATTTTTCATCCAATTGCTTTTTATTGGTTTACTTTAACAAGAAAATGCAATACATAAACTCTTAATTCCATACTTGATTTAGTCACCCGCTTTGGATTTTGGGGCCCACCGCCCTTCTCATCATGAGGAATTTGATTCTCGCGTCATTAAATCACGTAAATGCCATTATAGGATAAGTGACTATAAAAATAGTCACAATCATGTTGATTAAGTTTTCTTTATCTGGTATTATGCAAATATTTGAGTCACATACAGCGCATCATACACCACAATAAAATAGTCTTGCCAAACATGGTTTAATGCGAAACATCGTCTTTTTGATCTTGTCATGTCTGTCTCCACTCTCAACTCGTGTCGGTAAAGAACTGTCTTTTTGTAGTACAGAAAACTCTTAACGTTTTATCTTTTGCTTATTGTGCAAGTATTTAAGAGAATTTGCGAATCGAGAACAATATAAATCGTCATGTGCAATACTTATCCCTTATTTGTAAGAGGTTTTAAAAAATCCTTTCTGACTGAACTCATTACAATAAAAGACAAAACCCGCCGTTGTCGCTTTTGAGTAAATAAAAGACAATGACAATAATATCCTCGTAATAATTAATCACAGTTGAAGAGCAATTATAAATGATTATGATTTCTTATACTCAAAAAGTCTCAAATCCTTATCTTTAGTCTTTTATATGCAGTAATTACAATGGGTTAAAATAATGCATTGTGAAATATTATTGAGATCTGTAGTTTGAGCATTTAAATCCTACAACAATGGAATGCGTATGCAAATTTCGTGGCCTTACAAATAAGATTGAAGCTACGCCACGCAACAACAATCCTAATTATTTTTAAAATGCCTAAAACGCTTTGATTTTAAGGTGTTTAGGGGAATGTATGAGGAAGGAATTGCCTACACATGATCTGCAGTTTCAACTCTCGACCCGTTTTACATTTGCCTTCTTCTTCCTTTAGATTGGCGTGCGTGGGAGGAAGAGACGGACATTTCTATATGTCCAAAACCTTTTTACCTTAGGCAATCATGCATGTATCTAGGCAGCTTTTTAAATATGAAAAACCAATTGGTTTTGAATGGCACTTTCTGAAGCGCTACAGGTTTGCTAAATGATTACGAGTAAATATGGTTTGAGGTCAGGAAGTTACAGGCAATTATGATTCAATGACCTTCCAAGATGATTATGTACAGAGTTAGTATTACAATAACTCTTTTTCTTTGAATTTGCACCAATCGTAGTTGCTGATAGACTTGCCATCCATGCTCGCAATTGATATGTTCTATCTATTGAGTGGAATTTTGTTTCTATTTAAATTGACAATATTTAGACAAGTAGCAAGAAAAACAAATTAATCAGGCGGTTGTTTTAAAAAAGAACCTTCGTCTAAAATTTTATGCATATTTCAAATAGGTTGTTTATTTGGACAGGCACAAAAATTACAAATTTGGAGTAAAGGTTCAAGGTTTGTTTAAACAAACAATACGCACATATTTTGTATGCGTAGATTATGTCAATCAAGCCAAGTATTTTAATCCAGGTATCAAAATGATATCATCTGTGAGTATTAAATGAACCGGCATCAACCACAATAGAAAAATTAAGTATTCACAGCGACAAATGACTATGAAGTGGGAGAATGACAATAGGATCATTAATTTACTTCTACCTAATGTACGTCGACATGGCTAATGACCCTGTTTGATTAATGAATAACACATAATTTGGAAGTACTGCAACTTTTTTTAACAGCCTACCCGATACCCAAAATTTATTCACATCATACTGTTCTGATTTTTTTTATGAGAAGCACTTGCGAATTTTTAACCGTGCAAATATACTTGTGAATGCAGGTATTCAAACTCCCCTATAAAGACCATTTCTATAGTGGACAAGTAGTTATTTTGATGATTTTAAAGGGAGTGAGCAGTTCTTCTGAACTGCAACTACTTTTACCAGCGTGATCATTATAGCCGAGTTTAACTGTACTTATTTATTACATCTCGACAACATAGCAAGAGCATGACGACTCGTGCCGCAGAATTTAATAGGTATTTACCCTAGATAAAAATTGTCGAATGCCCACCTATATTATTGTTTTAACTCAATTTCCCTATTCCAACGATTCAAAGCCTCAAAGTCTACTCGTTTTCTTTTAATGTCTATTAAAAATCTGTACTCCTCGTGTTTACTAATGCCTATCACAAAATTGATGTGTATGGGTGAACTATATGAAAGACGATAAAAGTCAGTGTGGGCTGATTTCGTTTTTATTTCTCTTCTATCTCCATTTATCTGTTAAAAATCCTTAAATGGGGAGCTCTTCCTGCCTGACATGTAAAGGAAAGAGTAGGCATGTTCGCTAAATTGTAAGAACTTTTCACCCTCTCTATTCTGCATATACATTTGCAGCTTTAGAAAAAACTACGGAAGTAGACAAACCCACACAAGACATACTCAGCTCAATTTTTAAAAAATATCACCCTAATAATAATCATGATCATCAAGAGCAGCCAAGGCAATAACATTTTCACAACAGAGCACTAATCCACAATGAAAGGTTGTCATAAATGAATTTAATCTTTTCATACTGTTGGCCCAGTTATATTTTTACGCGAATTTGATTGAAGTTATCGCAATTTATCTCCACTTTGTTGTATGTTGTATGAAGCAAGGGAGCTTCCAATTATACGCTTGATTAAGTCGTTTTTAAAAAGTTAAACGAGATTATTAATTTAAAATCATGCGAAACATTTTGCAAAGGCAACCGTTTGAAAGCTTAAAAATATAAAGCTTACCTTCTGGAAGATTTCCATCCTCAAAGGAAGTGGAAGAGAGTTGGAATGCTACTCTCCTCCAATGGGAAAAGTAGCATTCCGTGTTTTTCACTTGTACAATAGTAGTCTCCCAGAAAATTTATAAAATATTCTTCTTCTCCTCACTGTTTAAAATAAAAGAAGAGATTTGTATAAAATCTAAAATTACGTCACATCACGTCACATCAGCAAAAACCATATTCAATCAGTGGAACAGACTCTCTGTAACAGTAGCTCTTCTAAAAACTCTAAGACCATTTGCGCAAAAAGATAAAAATTGACTTTGCCATGCAAAGGTTTCTACAAAATGATACAAAAACTTTACCAATTTCAGCTCATTACTGCGAGTGAGCTACTATAGTGAGCCGATTTTTTACTTTTAAAGAATGATTATTCCATGTTCCTAAACGAATCTTAAGAACTACCCAAAATCAAATTTTCAAAATAATAAGTTGTATTTTGTTCTATGGAACGAGAAGAAATTTGCACAATTGTATAATCGGGAAAACGTTGAAAAAAGTTAAACTCACATAAAAATCTCTTTTGCAGGGATCTTACTACCAACCACTACCATGCACGGTTTCCACCACCTTCACCACCACCGCTCTCCATAACAATGCATCAATCACCTTTTCAGTTTTTCAGAAGTTTTTGAAGTGAGAGGAAAGAGAGGTTTCTCGTCATTCGTCCCACAGCACTTTTACTTTAGCTCCCTCCTCCCTTCTTCCAAACGTGCAAATGTTTACTAACAGGAGGATATTATGAAAGACACATAAATATATATTAGGTATCAAAAGAGTTTGAGATAAAGAAATAAGGAAATGAGCACAGAGCATACAAAATATACCATCATATCATTCACTTCATCATCATCGGCCTAATCATAAAATCATCATCCTATGAATCCTTTACCAACATGTGAGTGCAAGGCAACCTGTTTTCATCCTTCTTCCTTGCAATCCTTTTGCATTAGGGAAAAAAGACAAAATAATGCAGCGATATCTGAGAAGAGTTACCTAAAAACGTAACCTAAGGGCATTTCATCCATACCTAGTTTATTTCATTTACTCATAGAATCACAAGAACCCCAAAACATGAATTATTCCATTGCATAAAGTCTTTAAAGAGATGGCAGACCAGCAAACCCCTCTTCTTCATGAACAATTTTGACTTTATTGAGACCGTGTGGTCGTTCTAGACACAACACTAATAACCACCATCGCATCGTCGTTTTACATGAAACTTCACAGTATAATGTAGTGCATAGTCGCTTTAAAGATCTTCAATTTGTTTACCCCATCTGAAAATCACGATGATGTAATAAAGTTTGCTTGTATTAAATGGAATGAAAAGCGAATCTCTCCTCCGGCGGCTTTGCTAAATAATAATGGAATGAGAATAAATAGCTTTGGCTAGATCATAATTCAATATTTTGATGAACTATGATGTTAGCGGAAAAAATATGCTGATTATAATAAACGTTGCTGACTCTTTTGTTTTTCGTGAGTAATATTTTAGTAATTTTGATTGTTAGCATAGCAAAACATTAACATATTCACAAAAGGAACTATCCCAACTCAGCGAATATACACGCTCATGGGGAAAATTAAACTACTAAAACTGCAAACATTTATTAAAATGCTAAGGATTTTTAGTCAGGAATTATTAAGTGTTTAATTTTACTCAATTTTTAATGTACCTATGTAAAATATATTAAGAATAGTATTTGAAACCTCACCGCCAAGCCAAACTTTTTGAACAGGGTGGTCGGATTGCAGAAGTTACTATTTTCTATGTAAAACTTTAATTATTCTAATTTTAACTAATTAAATTAACCGTGTGGTTAATTAGTACTATAGCGAGTTGATTGTCAAATATGCAAAACTTTGATGCCGGAGGGGTGTATGACAAATAGGCTAAACTTGCGAAATTCGCTTTCCTCGTTCCTCATGCGTGGATTGCTCAGAGCAGTGCTTTTTACTATTCTCAAGTCAGATCAGTAAGTGAACTGTTTGGAGACCATGACATAAATTTTAAAGATTTCCGTTGTTGCTTTAATTGGAAATTATATACCAATGTGTTACGTTACGGGAATAACTTTTGCAAATTTATGCTCATCCGTTGAAATCATAAAAAATGCCAAATAAGGAACGTAAAGACATTACGTTAAAATCTTGTCTATAAAACATTTATTACTTTAGAAATATAGAGCTATAATTTATGTATTTCTTAAAATATCATATTAAAAGCATAAAATTGAAGTCAAGCTTAAAATTAGTTAAAGTATTCTCTGTCATATTCACATTTAATTCCTCCCTTTTTGCTTCACCTTATTTTATAAATGACCTAGAAAGCAAAATAAACTTTTAAACGGAACAGAGACTACTAAATGCGTAGCTAGTATCGTTTCAAATAGCCAAAGTTATCATATTTTCATCTGTATCCACTTGATTTAATCTTGTAAGCTCTTTTCCATATTTCACATAAGCAAACGGTGCTGTGAAACCTGTAAAAAATTGCGAGAGGCATGGAAATGTGAGTGATTATGGTCCAGGCCCACACCTAAAAATATTTACCAGAAAAAAAAACAGACAAGGTCAATATTATAATTTTAGTATAATTATCATATAATCAAGGTGTTCTCAATTACGTAATGCTTAAGAAGGATTAAATTTAGAGGTTCTCATCATACCCCGTAAAATTTTAGCTGGACTGGGTGACTATCCGCCCTACTCTTTTCTAACGTGTTGATGGACCACATAGCCAGGTTAGTTACGAGAAGAAATGTAACCACTTCTCTTCCCGGTTTCCTTCGCGTTTGTTCCGGTGTTGATGCCGATCTCTTGGAAGCATCCAGAATGAATAAAGTTTGAAATAGGAGTTGGACAAGGGAGGCTAGTGCAGTTACTAGTACTAAAGGAGTACTCTTCTTTAGGGTGAAATGACCACCGATAATTGTAAACAAGTTGTAAATGAATGAACCAGTTTGGGCAACAATCAGAAGGATATTGTCCAGCTCTAGGTTTCTTCCCCGGACGTAGCGAAGCTCTCGCATTTGACACATTCCAATGAGAACGGCAATCGTTGTTGTTGTATAAAGAACAAGCTCAGTTATATTGATTTCCAAAACCGCCAAGGCTTGATAACCTGGTCGACTTACTAACACGAAAAATATTATCAAACTGATGATTGTCATAACTAAGTAGAATATTCCAAAAAAGAGTCCTTTGTTTGCTCGGGAACAATCCACTGAGTAATTATGTGGAGATTTCTTTGCTCCTTGGAACTACATACATCACAAGAAAAACTTACGCAACAATTCAAAGAGACAATATTATAATATTTTTTTAATTACGTAATGAGATTCTCCAGCAACATGATGATTATCCTTTCCACTTGTTGAGAAATGGGGCCGTGCCAAACTTTTCCACATAACGTATAAAATAGCTGCACAAATTAGTGAGTATTCAATAGTGCAAGGGAATAAGAAAGGGGATGCATTTTGTACCAGTGCACCCATTATATCTGATCGACGGCATTCATACATGGAGTACGGGCCTCTAAGTCCTCGTTTCATCCTGTGGTGAATTTCTCCAAGGTCGACTAAGCTGTCTAATACGTTTTCCCCTTCAGTTTCTTCACTGCTGTGATTTCCTGTGAGGTTTGCTATAACGGACTGAAGAGTGCTTGTAATTATCGTTGGAATGGGGGTCGTTGTGGGTGCAAAAGTTGTGGTGAGGGTGGTAGCCAAAGTAGTAGCTTCATGATGACTAGTGACATGAGTTTTGTGAGAACCACTTGGAAAATGTCCTCCGTGACTCTGAGAATGAGACTTTGTAGAGATTGAGGAATGTCCGTGATGAGTAAAGCTAGGGTATGTGATTGTCCCATTGTCAGGATTGTAAAACATTAAAATCTCGTGCCGAGTTTCTTGTATAAGGACATTTAGCCAAACACACATATTTGTTCCGATCATATGCATTAGTCCAAACTTGGCAGCAAGACGGAGCTTGGAAACGGCCATTTTTGAGTTTAAAAAGATAAAGTACATTTGCATGAACGTAAATATCATTCTAACGGCCGGGGTTAAAGCAATTAGGAAATTGCTACATTTTGTATCCGGCTCCAGTTCAAAATATTGACCAAACTCAAGTCCGCTGTATATCATGCTTCCAATTCCAAATGCTGCAAAATCCATACAAATTATGCAAAAAAATGTATAATATTACTACAATTAAATTAATTCTTTTGATCTACCAACTGCTCCCATTCGCAAATAGAAACTTCCAAACGTGATTCTAGAATCGTCGAGGTGGTGATCATCGTGATGATTGTATTCGTCATGCGAACTATGGGATGTTTTATGATGACGATTGTTTCGATTAGGTGGAGGAGAGTCAGAGCACGAACCTTCAGAACTACCACATGAACTTCCTCCACCACTGTCAATCTTGTCAAGATTTGGTGCTTGTTCTGCTTGAATCGTGTTGTTGGGGGAAGTACGAAATCTCATTTCTAACAAAAAATCATATTACTTACACTTTTGCCATTTTAGAACTTTAAGATATAAATTTTGACAAAAAACTTACTTTTTAAAGTACTTTGGACGGATCGAGTTGCCTTTTGTCGTAAAATGTTTCCATAAATGCAAATCATAAACGTTATGCTACCAAAGTATAGATAAAGATAAAATCCCTGTTAAATAAAAACAATAAAAACAATAATGAATTATACTAAATATTAGGAATTTAGGAATAAATGATTTAAAATCCGTGAAAATATTACATCATAGAAAGAAGGTGGAATATATGTTGAGATAACTTCCGACATTGGAAATGCTATTCCCATTACAACCAATAGTTTTCCATACAGCGCAGATAAAATAATTCCTAACGCCTCACTATTAACAAATGGAAACATTATAGAAAAATGAAATCTTCAATTTAACTAAACTTTTTTCTTACTTTCCCTCCTTTTTGGAAACGTTGCCTTTTTCTTCTAGTCCTTTCATTGGAACGATAGCGTACTGAAGCTTCCTTGGGGTGAGCGGCGAAGATTCATCAGAATCAGGGAATTTATCCTCATTCTTGTGAAGCGTTACAACCGTCGTCAAACCATTCTCAGCTAGACGAGGGTCAATTCCGCTTGTTGTTGGAGAAACATAACAACACGGAAGGGTACAATTTGCAGTTAAACACAGCTCAGTACCTTCTTCAAAGTAGCAAGGTTGTCCCGGCAAAACTTGATTTGAACAACATGCTGAAATGCTTCCACCGGCAAAGTTGGAACTTGGAAGTAAAGCAGTCTTATTCTGGTCCCCTTGAACATTTTGCGACATTATCCCTCCTTCACTGCTTGGAAACTGGTGAAGCTGCGGGTAAACTTTTACAATGGCGGTTGAGTGTCCCTCAATGGCTGAACAAGTGCTACTGCAAAAATCTCGACAATCTTCTAGATTATCTATCTGATTGGATTTATCTTTCAAAGACTTTCCCTCTGCCGGTATGGATGATGAAGTTTCAGGAATAATCAAAGGAGGCATTGACATTTCAAGTCGGAGTTTACCTTTTGATTTCTCTTTTGGAGATTGTGACGAGGTACAAGAGAGTGGAAAAGATTGTTCAGGTTTTGTAGATGTATTATTCTTGGATGATGATGCTCCCCCGCCAATCCAACTGTTGATATAAAAAAGTGAATAAAAAGTGATTACGCCAAATCAGATTGATAACCAAAAAACCTTATTGACTAAGGAAAGTAGGAAAGAAAAGAGAGAGCTAATCGTTATCACACTCCAGCCAAACGCACATTTCTAACTGATTCTGGTTTTTATTGTAATGAAATGAGCTTAATGTTCAGATTGCAAATGTTTTTACCTTTTCCTTTTGAGAAAATCATTGAATTGACGATAAAGATACGAACAGGAGAGAGTGTGAGGTTAAATAATATAAACAAATATTTTGTTTTCATTTTATCGTTTAATATCCTCTCCTTCGTTATACATTTTAATCAGGTATAATTTTTAATGAGATGATTATGAATAAATTAGCTATGCCTTCGCAGTTGTTGTATTTTCTGGAGTGAATAATGAGACATTGAGGAAATCAAAAAGACATTTATTTTACACATGTTCAGCTTTACCGGTTGGAGCTAGTATTCAAACTAAATTATTTCAAAATGAAGGTAAGAAAATAAACAGAGATGAGCTCACAATGCCCCTATTAATGGAAAATTAATAAAACAAAAGATAAAAAATAGTTTTAAATGTATTTTACCCGGGTAAGGACCCCGATCTAAATCTATTTAAAATCCTTGATGCAGAATTACTTCTACTTCTTGTAATCAATTCCTCAATATTATGTGGCCACTTTGAGGATGATTTTGAAGGTGCTGATGATTCGGTATCACTAGCCAAACTCATGTTGATCCTTCACAAAGATGATTCATTTAGTTGCAAAAAAAAAAACAAAAATAATGGACCCTATTTTTGCATAATACAAAAAATTGAAAGGAAGATGATAATTTTTGCATGAA
>JAANSO010000252.1:0-52053 GCA_036507315.1 Lepidocyrtus fimetarius
TCCACAAAAACTGATGATGACGTTGTTGATCTGATCAAATATATATCTACGTCCCCTGATCGGCACCACCGTGCATAAATAATGTAATTCTTTATCGTAAAAAATAGCTAACATGCTAAAATACTTTAACGTTTACAGGCTTGCTTATTAACATTACTACTAGAAGTTCTCTGATTTTGCAAGTAGTTTTCTGTAAAACACATAAAAGTATGAAAATATCAACACGTGATTCTCATTGTATCGTAGAATCCAAGGTGTGTTAACATAAAACACTTTTTATAATCGAATTATTTTTTATATTTTGCATTCTAATTGGAAATCCAAGCAAAGATGTAATTTTAACATTATTCCATGACTGGATCCTGCGGGACCACCTTTTTAAATATAGGAATAACTAATTGCATAAAAAGAAGTGCAGACGCATTACAATGACATTAACTTATTGTCTTCAAGAATATTTTTCTTTCCGCTATTTCCAAGAATGCAAAAAGGCAATGCAAAAATAATAAATTATAACCAGATGGCTTCTCTTCATTGGATTATCATCCTACGAAAAAATTCTGTTTGTTCTTGAAAATACAGGAAGAAAAGAAATGTCAATTGTTCCAGGATCTTTTGGCGTTGGCACAAACATTCAATTTTCGGATTGAGCTGATAGTGTCGGTAGTAATGAAGATGTTGTTTTTCGTGGAAAATCATGCTTTTCTCTAACATTACAAAAACGTATTTTACTTCCTTTTTAACCTTAGCGTGACACATCTTTTTTGTAACCAACTAGATTCGTCGGTGGTGGGGATTGCATAACAATAGATTAGCAAAACATGTATAATTCAAAATAGGTACATATCTTGTGCCGGTAAAGCCGGAAAATGTACATTTCTAATGTACTAAGCAACTGTTTCTTTCTTTCCTGTATTATTTCAATCGGAAACCTCCCATCCCAGACTAAAGATTTCAAATCAATTAAAGTTATATCACACAATGTATTTATTCAAACTCCCAAGAAGTATTATCAATATGCAAGCATTTGCTTATCTTTTCATAGAGAGTTGCTCATATAATACAAATACATACACACACTATGTCGCCGGTAAAACGAAGTGTTTTCGAACTTTATTTCCAATCCGCATACTTGCTGATGATAGGGAAGTACGCGTATGGTGTTGTTAAATCTTAGCCCCTCACATTCTCTCCCTCTTGCCGTTTGTCTTAACCGTAACGATCTTTATAGAAATGATAGGAAAGATCAACATCGTCACACAAAACTATTGAAAGTTGGGTGTATCCTCAGTTTTAAATTTAGTTTGCCAGAAGAGATCGTCCGTGTGTGAGCAAGGCTTATCAACAAAAAAGTTTTAAAACAAGCCAACTCTATCCTTATAAGCTTTTATTATCATTCTCAAAACAAGGGTTTAATTTAACAAATCCGCCAAGGTTAATTAATTATTATTAAAATAATAATTTTGAAAATACCGGAATTTGAAATATAGTTAATTAGTAATTTATTTTTAATTGTTTTTGTTAATTTTTCCGGTTTGTGTAGATGGCTATGTCAGAATTCCGTCTCGCTAAGCTCCTTTATGTATTCGAGCGATTTTTTGGTAAGTGAAAAGTGTTAAAATTTAATTCAACAAGTGTTATTAACATTTTGCTTGTGGATACTACCCAATGGGGAATGGGATCTGTTTTTCTCGAAAAAGTTTAAAGTTTTATTTTTTCACAGCGGCACCACATTGCACATCAATTCTCATAAAAGTTTTCTTTACTTCTTCTCTATCCAAACAGATACCGATAAGTCCGGAACCATTGAAAAGGACGATTTCGTACTTGCCGTATCAGTAAGTTAATAAAACCTTTCCACACTTCTTAAAAAAACTTTCTTGCTAAACGATAAATTAACGATCTTGAAAACCCAGTAATTCATATTTAATGGTCATCATAAAATTGAGAGTGGAGTCAATCGTTGAGTGAAAAATAGGAAAATTTTCAAAGCGCTGGGAATAACCGGTTGGAAAAATGAAGCGATAGATTTTTTAGAGCTATTCATATGTAGTAAAAAACACACCACAGGATTCTTCCTGCTGTTGTGTATAGGCTTTAAGGATATTTATCAGAACTGCTTTCAGAACGTCTCCTGCTTTTTTCCTGATCATTCATTTTTTTTCTGTTGCCAAACAGACAAAAACATTTTTTAAAAACTGAAATCCAAAGCCGAAATGTTTTACAGGCAGTCAGTGGGCTCAACCAACTGAAACAGAAGGAGAGAGAGAGGAAAACAGCTCATAGGTCGGAGGCGTCAAATTTCCGGTGTAAAATATACAACAGGCTTGTATGAGAAGATGAGATACATTTTGCAAAAACTTCTCCTGGCAGAGACGTGAAAGGGTGCCAAACTGTTGCCGAAAATGTTTAGGAATAAAAAGCTTTCTTTTAACCCACACGGCGACTGAGAGTTTCCTTTAAGAGTTACACAATTAACAATCTTTCATGCTGCACACAACCGCAACCCTCTTTTTCAAATTAAATTACACGAGCAATGATCATGCATCCAATTTGCCATTTTTCATAGTTTTTTAAAATCTTTTTTATTCATCTTCACTATCAAACTGATACAGTATAGAATTATATGCGTTTACCTTTAAGGTGACAAAATAAGAGACAATGACCTCTCACTGAGATAGGATAGGAAAATTATTACGTAAAAAAGATGAGTAACAGGAGCCGACACATTTTTATTACCCTTTCCGCTCTAATAGTAATCCCATTTTAGGTGCATTCGGATGTAGATTAATTTTTAGTAGTTTACGTAATCAAAATTCTCAAGTTACCCCGGCGTGTCTATACATGAATCAATTCAAATGATAATTCTTTTTTACAGCAACTGTGTAAAATCAGAGGCTGGCCCGAAGGTGACGCAAAATATGAGAAGGCCAAGGGACAATTCATGACTATGTGGGATGTCCTGAGGAAGAGATGCTACAAAGAAGATAATGAGAGAGTAAAGCAGCACAAAATACTACTTTGCAATAAAGAAACTGTAATTTAGTTAGATTTCGCTCATCCATGTTTGTACTAATGATGAAATTATTGTGGTTAGATCTCCCCTGAAGAATTCTGCCAATTGTGGAGAAACCCCGACAAGATTGAAGACTGGGAGAAGACCTATATGGATATGATGTTTGATCTTCAGGACACATCTGGTATTCATTTACCTTTCATTTCCCAATGTCTCAAATTTTGTTTAAAGTACAATTTCGAATCAAAATGCATTTTCTTTTTTATCTCAGGTGACAACGTCATTGACGAAGATGAATTTGTTGGTGTATGTGATTCATACGGAATCAATTCTGCTGAGAGCCGAGCCGCTTTCCAGACTTTCTCCCATGTACGTTTTACATTCTCTTGTATAATCCATGCCTAGCTTAACCCACCTTAAATTATCCGATAAAATAGAAAACTAATCTTCTTTTTTATTTCTGTAACATGATTTTAGCGTGGCAGAGTGGCAGTTGATAAGAAGTATTACGAAAAGATGTGGAGGGAATACTTTGGCTCAGACAACCCAGGCAAGTTTTCAAACAAATGCAAAACTTTTACAAATTACATAAGTACAACTTTATTCAAAGCCTTCTTTTATTTATTTGCAGCCGACATGGGCAATTTCATGTTCGGAAAAACATCTTTCGCTGAATAAAAAGATCCAAAATTTGCTCCGCTAAATAAAATATAAATCACTTCTGATACTACTACTACAATAAAGAAAAAACAATCTTATTCAAGAACACGAAAACAACTGCGTAATTCAATTTGCTCTTTTGAAAACACAATCAAGGCTAAACATACAATCCCAATGATAATGATCCTAGACAAGCAACAATACATAACTACGCCAAATACTTAAAAAACTACAAGTTACTGCCAAGACGTTCACAACCGTCTAAAATTTTTTAGTTAAAATTATTGAATAAATGTAAATTATTTAATTAAATGTGTTTTAAAATAATCAAGAAAAAACATCCGTATTAGTTATTCCTTCTGCTCAGTTTAACATCAAACTCAAATTTTGTTTTAGAAATTTCTGATTTTGATGTAGCAGCGCTTGCTTAATTTTTTCTGAACCTTTACGACATTTTCAACTTGTTTCACAAGTAAAATGTAAGGGCATTTCTTATCATAGTTTTGTGCGCAGCAGAATAATAGTTCTGATGGCTCTACGTTGGTAAAAGTCTTGTAAAGATCTTTGAGCAAAATTGAAAGTAAAATTGTAAGGAAAAAGAATGAAACTGAAATGAAAGGACAACAGTTAAGTTAATTAAGCTTCTCAAATAGATTTTATTATGTTCGTACTTAAAAATCCGTACATGCCATATGCTTACTATAATTACTCTTAATTTGCGACTTTGAGTTTGAAAAAAATCTTGTTTTAATCTTTCGTTACTTATTCCTGTCTCCATTTTGTCGTATTTATAATTTTGCTTAGTTTTCCAGCAAATTATGCACAACAAGAAGACTCCTAAATCTATGAAGAAATTATGTATTATATATATATGATGTGGTGGTTATGATGATGACAATTTTATTGATGAGAATGTGAATTCCTTTTTGTCCCTTTTTATTTTAAATGCTGTTATGTAATATGATATGACCTAGTTTACCTTTTTACCTTTTCATAATTATGTAAAAAATGTTACTGAATGGTTTCTATTATCTAAAGAATAAATAATTTAAGAAAAAAGGTAAAACACATTAGTAATTTGACAAATGATTATTTATTTACCTGGTAATTCATCAAATAAATTAATCCTGTGGTATGGATGTCAAGTTATATTCCAGTAAAAATACTTTTAACTTTTAGCAATTTAAATGTCAAATAGATTTGAACAACAATCGAATGCTTTATGTATTACAATTTTCCTAAATATTATTTCATAATTAATGAATATTTTTTACATGCTGATTCATTTTATACTTTCTGGTAAAACTTTTAAAGCATATTGTACATTTAAAGAGTTTCTTTGGGTCTTGACTATGAGAGTTAAGGTGACTCTGAAGATTATATCTTTCTGAGAAGGATCGCTCGCATAAATCACATTTGTATGGTTTCTGACCTGAAAAAATATATTTTTATCAATTTGCATTTTTTAAATGAACAGATTCAACCAGTTCTCAGGGTGAGATAGTTATGATAATATTTAACATTATTATGTTACCTGTGTGAGCCTTAATATGTCTATCTAAATGAGACTTCTGAGTAAAAGTTTTATCGCAAAAATCACAATGAAAATTCCTTATCCCTTCGTGAATAAGTTTATGCGCAGAGAGAGAAGTATGATATAAAAACTGCTTTCCACAAATATCACACTGGAATTGAAACTTTTTCGTGTGAATCTTCATGTGCCTTAGGAGTCCAATATTTTGAGTGAACATCTTCTGACAAAGATCACATTTAAATTTGGATTCTCCACTGTGGATAGAAACGTGATTTTCCAACCCTTGTTTGTGTCGGTAGCTCGCCCCGCATATTTCACAAATGTATTTTCGCTCTTGATTGTGCATGTTGATGTGATTTTGAAGATTTGCTTTGGATTGGAATGATTTGTTGCAGGGATTGCAGTGGAATTTTGTTTTCTTCTTTGGAATTAATTTATTTTCCTTGGGTTCAGCACTGGCAGGTAAAGAAGATTTTTCAGGAACCGGTGGAAGTGGAATTTCCAAAATGGAGGTTATTTTTGTTTCTTTTGACTTGGAAATAAATTTCTGATCCGTTTGGCTTTGTTTAGAAGGAGTGCAATTATCCGTTACATCACAAGCATTGTCCGAAACGGAATTCATAATACTTTCGTTTATTACAACTGATTTAAAAGTGGGGGATATTAAGATTAGGCTCCTTTGTAAAGCTTCGTTCTTTGATTTGCTGCCTTTCCGTTTAGGTGACTTGCTTGGAGAGAAGGGCCTTTTCAGAAGACTTGTATTTGAATTTGAAGCCAAACCCAAGCTTAACTCGTCCATGGTAAAATTGCTGGAGTCCAGTCTTAAATCAAAATGTGGAAATCCATCCAAAGAATTAGCGTTTCCCCTGGAGAGACCTTTTGGAAAATCAATTTGGCTTATGGACTGATTCAGATAACCAGATGAAGAAGCTTCACAGGGAGGTAGACTTGAATTTGAAGATTGGAACAAGCGATTGATGATTTTACTTTTTGAAAGAAGAAAAGAGACATTTCGGCTTCCACGGAGTAACTTTGTAATTTCATCGAGAAGGGAGGAAAGGGCTTCTTTGGTACGATGAAGAGTTTTACAAAGTGTTTTGCATGCAGGGCAACATTGAAGAAGAGCTCTGTCAACCGGTCCTAATGATAATACAATCCCGTCTTTAACTAATATTTTAATAAATCATAAACTCACCATGCAATAGGTGAATATAAACTTACTTACCAAGTTCTTCAAAAAATAACTCAAGCACATCCTCATCCTTCAATCTTTCCGTTCCGTAATCATCAAAGCTATCACGAAAGAATTGTCTGGAACAGAGAAAACAAAAATCCAGCAGGTCAGCGTTATCACTGCCTTCGCTGTCTAGCACTACGTTGCATCTGCCGGTTGCACCTCCACTCCCGACCATTGGATCCATTTTGCACAAAATTCTTTTTCACTGTCAATTTCTCTTTTAGAATGCATTCATATCCGGTTTCAATTAAAATTCCAGAAAATTGTCAGCACACAATTCAATGAGTCATCTCATTATTCAATGATCAAAATGAATGTCTTTTCACATATATGCTAAATAGTTTGAACAATTTCCCTTTCTTGTTTACTCTTTGTATAATTCCATTGCATTGATTTATCAACGAAAAGGCACCACTAAACACACCATATTAAAACCAGTGTAAACTTGAAATACCTTACAGAAAATTTATTTGATACGAGATATGCATCTATATATTAAAGTTCAGTACTGAATTACAAGAAATGAATACGGGAACCTTAACATTGCATTGACTGTCGCGTTTACTTATCCCCATTTAATTGTAAATTAATTGTTCATTCCTTTTCAGACTATAATTTGCCACCCAAAGTCAAATTATTTCCTACGCAGGTTGCAATATTCCGCTCAACGAAATTTAAAAGAAGCTTCAGCTGTGAGCTCCCATTCCCTCCCTCGTGTATCATCCTCATCAACATAAAAAATAGACATTACAAAGACAGAACAGAGGCAACCCTTCTTTTTCTAAACTGGATTTTACTACTGCATCATTGAAAATTGTGATAGATTGAGCTGATATATCACATCATGCAAACAAATGAAAGAGTTTTAAAGGATTTAAAACCACTTGCACAGCTTTATTCACATATCTACACACATGCAACAAATTCATTCATATTCACATTGCTTTACAAAGATATTATTACAAAATCTCTGTTTACTTAACATATCAGAAATCCACCCTCTCACTTAACCTAACACACTAATTTTTCCAGACGAATTTGATTATGATTATGATAAGAGCAAATTTACACAAAGTCATAAAGGCCAAAGAGAAGAAATGAAAATGTTAGTTAAAATCTAGGTTAAGCAATAACTGCGTCACTTAATCATTCAAAATCAAAGCGGAGAAAAAGTGAAATTTTTCTGTTTTCCGAGAATCATGTCATAAAATTAGTAACTGGTGAAAATGGATAGTGATTCCGAAAATCAAACTCTCAACATTAACAATGGTAAGACATTTGAGGTCTGCAATCATTTCTTAATTATTATCTAACTCGGAACAAATCGTATATTACGTCACGCAAGGAAATGTTTTAGTTTTAGATTGTCCTAACAAGGTAACAAGGTATGAAAATGTAGAAAAAGTGAATGAATTGAGTCATCGATCTATTACCAGTTAGAAAATAGATTAAATATTCTTTATGCTGAGAGTTTAATATTAGCACAAAAAAGATTTTATTTAAATTAAACATCTGCAGAGGATTATGAATGAATTTAATTGGAAAGTGAAAAGGAGAAGTGTGTGCTCTGTTGAAAGGATAAATATTTTCTTTTATATTTGCTCTGATTACGTAACATTGTTTTTTAAACAGCAGCGGATGATCTACAGCGCTTAGGACTTGACAGTTATGACGAAGACGCCTCCATAGACGTACAGTTAGGCCTTGGTCAGAGTACTGTTGGTGATGACCCAGTTTTAATTGCAAGTTCTTCGTCATCTTTCTGTAGATCTGGAAGGGCTCCTTCGCCGACTAGCTACGGAGGTTCTAAATTTGCTCAGTTATTAGGATTTGGATTCTTTAGAGAAGGACACTCCTCCTCACCGTTAAACATGGGGGCGATGACGGAGGCTGATTCGGAATCGGAAAGTAGTCGAAGTCAGCCCACCGCTGGGCATAATAATGATAATGTGCCAAGACACAGACCTAGTACCACGGCACCGCTGGAACCTAGTTTTTACCAGATTGGAATGCGGATGGCTGATACTCAGGTCAGCTTAAGCAAAAATACTCTCATTCTTTAAGGAAACTTTAATTGAACTAATTTTATTTATAAAGTGGGCAATGAATTATCAAGAGGCAGCTATTTACTTGGAAGAAGGAGCGAATAATGATCAATTTTCTACCCATCCAAAGAGAAGAGAGTCCCTCCCAGCTTATATCCTGGCGCATACCTCCTGGTTTTACATTTTGGATTTAATTGCATCCCTAGTTTTACTCTTTTTAGCTCTGGCGGAAGAGCCAGCAGTAGAACCGTTTAAAGTAAGAAAGTTCAAAGAAGTGAGATTTTAGTGCAAAAATTGTACATAATCGATATTTTGTAGATGCCAATCGGAGTACATGCTTCCCTTGAATTAAGTGCCTTAGGAGTAATTACAGTTGGTTTAATTTTGAAGTTAAGGTGGCTGGGTGGAAAAACTCTATATACACATCACCGAACACTTTTAAAAGTAATTTGGTACATTGGTTCGCCATTTCTTTTGAACAACCTGTTATACAAATGTAAACAAATCATTCGAAATTTTATTTACAGGCAGTAACTTTAGCTGTAATGATTATGGAAGCAATGGTCGTGCTTTACCGACAGACTTCACATTTTCGAGTTACGCGAGCCCTTCGGCCAATTTTCGTAATGGATAATCGATATTGCCGTGGTGTGCGTCGTTTCACCAGACAGGTTTGCCGTAAATATATTTTACATTGATTTAATTATTTTTTCGTAATAGATTTAGTGTATCACATAAATTCCTATAGAGCATGTATATCATATAAAATATTAATTAAAAAATTGCGCAGGTTCTACAGTCTCTCCCGCCCATTTTAGACATGCTTTTGCTACTTTTTTTCTTCATTTTAATTTTTACAATTTTGGGACATTTCCTCTTCAAAAATGATCCTGCAGATCCATTCTTTAGAACGATTGGGATGTCATTTGTTAATCTTTTCGTCTTACTTACCACAGC
This sequence comes from Lepidocyrtus fimetarius, assembly GCA_036507315.1. NCBI lineage: Eukaryota > Metazoa > Arthropoda > Collembola > Entomobryomorpha > Entomobryidae > Lepidocyrtus > Lepidocyrtus fimetarius. The sequence goes on from JAANSO010000252.1 coordinate 9,450, forward strand.
AAAGTAAGCACAGATTTAAAAGATGTTTTGTCAATAAAGCAGAAATATTTCATTTAAATTAACTTTGTATGTGCAATTAATTTTTAGCTATCCGGACGTAATGATGCCACAATACTATAGAAGTCGTTGGGCCTCCCTTTTCTTCATTGCTTATCTTGTTACCGTACTTTACCTGTTTATGAATTTGGTAAATTATCTGCACTTGCATGAAGTGCATGTAAAGCTTAGCTTAGCATGAAAGAAAATGTCAAAAAATTGATTTAAAACGTTATTTTTTTCTTTGTCAGTTGCTTGCTGTTGTTTACGATGTTTTTACGAACTTGGAAAAGGAAAAGTTTAGAAAGCTCGTGATTCACAAGAGGAAAGCCTGTCACTTTTCTTTTAATTTACTAATTTCAAAATCAAATACGAATGGGATCATTTTCAGACATTTTTATGGGATGATGACGCAATACAAACCAAACAAAAGTAAATCATATCTGTTTATAAAACTTTATAAATTCATCTAGAAAAAAATTTCGACTCTGTAATTCTCATTCGTAGGTCTTCGAGACATTTATCTCACATTCAAAGCATTAGACAGATCTGGTGATGGAGTGCTATCTCGAGAAGAATTTTGCAGATTTTATGAAATGGCCGATCTTCAATGGAAACCTGTGATTCAAACAGGGGCCGGGTTTCAAACGCAATGGCCATATTTTAGACAACTTGGATTTTACTCGCAACGTCTTTTAAACTCGCCTTATGCAAATTATATTTTTAGTAAGACTTTCAAGCTCTTTTCGAGAAATTTCGTAAAATTTACTCTTAAACATTGAAGATAGGTATAATGCCTAATTGTATTCTTAATTATTTCAGACGGAGTAATTATTCTCAACACGTTAGCAATGGCTGCCCGTTGGATTGAAGGAGGGGGACCACATGGAAGCTGGGATTCCTATGTTTTTGCAATATGTACGGGGAATTCCTATTTGAAATAATAATTAGAAACAATGTATGATAGGTAAATTGTTGATTTCAATATTATGCACAGGGTTCCTGATCGAAATGAGTCTCAAGTTAGTGACTTGGGGCTACATCCGCATTTTCTCTTCAGGCTGGCACTCCTTCGACTTGGCGGCATCCCTCGCTTTCTTTTTTACAATCCTCCTTGTGCAATTCATTCCAGCTTGGGACGAAATCTTAACTTTTGTCCGTCCTTTGAGACTTCTACGACTATTTAAATTGAAGAAGAGATACCGAGATGTTTTCGGAACTGTTTTTATTTTAATTCCACCAATGTCCTCCGCAGCGATGGTCATCTTGATTTTATATTATTTCTTCTCAATTATCGGAATGGAATTGTTTTCTAATGTTCAACTCGTTAATTGCTGTAACGGAACTTTTTTGCAACCTTATTATGCTGATAACGGACCAAATTCGACGCTGCATTACTTTTTAAATACATATTCTGTAAGAAATTATCCAGATCCACAACTATTAATAACTGTCCATTTACTGTCAGCATAAATATCAATAACTTAATGTATTTTAATTTCAGAATATTTTGGCAAGTTACGTAACCCTATTCGAGCTCACCGTAGTAAACAACTGGTACGTAATCATGGAAGGTCACGCCTACGTCACGAATGATTTTTCTCGTATTTACTTTATGACGTTCTACCTCGTAACGATGGTCCTCCTCACCATCATCGTCGCCTTTATCCTCGACACTTTCCTTTTCCGCATCCAGTACAAACGACAAATGGATAAAAACACGGAAGAAAAAATGCTTCGGACTGAAGTTTGGCTGACCGGAGAAGAAATTGATTTTTGTTACAGACAGCAATGCCAGGATCCCAGAAAGAGAATGCAATTACTTCAAGATTACGGGGAGGATTTGGCAGCTAAAGGATTTGTTACATATCTTGGCTATCGAAGAAGGACAAAAGAAATACTTTTTAAGCGAATGTTCCGAAACGAGATACCTGATTGGTTAAGAGAAACAGAACCTATAATAGGAATTTAAATAAGAGAATCAGCAATCTTACTTAACATTAAATATTAGCCAAAACAAGATGTATGCACTTTTGTAGCTTTAAATGTGATAATCAGTAAATTGTTATACAGATATGTGAGTTGAGTCTTCCGGATTACATAATAACAGGGGTAATAAAGGCATTTCATATCATGAATAAAAAACGGGGTTGACTACGACAAGTTGTTGGAACGATTTTTTAAATAATTATTTTTGTATTAAAATAGAAAGAAAACCCGAAATAAAATTTTCAAAACAAGTATTTCTTTTGTAGCTGTGCATAATTTCATTTTGAGCATACATGCATATATACTGTGGAGTATCATACTTTATTTATTGTCCTTTGTCGCATTTAGCCAGTTCGTTTTAGTTGGTTTACAGCAGCAGCTTTTCCAAAGAAATATCATGTTTACTTTAAAAAACTTCTGCACCTGCCTTATAAAAGCTGCCGTACATTGCGCAGAGATGAATGTGAAACTTAAACAGGAAATATAGATTTGCATCCATCGGATAAACAGCCTGTTAGTTTCAATAATTACAAATCCTTGATTATTGCATAATGTTAAATGTAAGCATTCTCTCGTCAGATTTTTCTTAAATTATAAAATAGTAATTGTATCAAAATCAAATCCTTAAGCTGTAAAAACAACTTATTTGTTCTAGTTTTTGACCATGTAATGTCACATTGCCTCATGGTACTTGATTTTCGCTCTTCCTATTTCAGTGTGCAATTGCGTCACTATGAAAAACAAATATTTTAAAACTCAACCAATGACATAGGCACAAGCCTTGCCTTGCTATGATTTCTATTAATTCTCAATGCTATTAAACTTTTCCAGTCATCCTATTCCAGGAAATTGAAGGGATTAGCATAGGGTAATAAAAATTTGGTATCGTTTCGTCATTACTGTCGTCATACATAACTCCGAGTTGAGAATCTGTTCAAGAAATTAAATAATGACACGTAGGATTAAGAAGTCAATATAGAACAAGTGAAACAAAAGCCCATGTTAGATAACAAAATGCAACGTTTCATTCGCTCAAACTTTGCTTAGATATTTTTAACGGATAAGGATATAATTGCTATCGTTGTTTAAAAGTTAGTCATGTCAATATATGAATGCCTCTTACAGATATTTTTTGGAGTTACGGACATTTAAGCTGGTGTAGTAGTTTAGAAAATTAAATACATTAAAGATGGCGATAAAGCCGAGCTTATGCTTCCGATTGGGAGCTGTTCCTACGTCATTCGGCATATTAGTCATAAAGAATCGAAACCGCTTAAGAATATTTGAGGATTGATATTTCTACACTGGATAGAAGAAATCCACTACTGAATTAAATGGCTTATGGTACAAGAAACGTAGTCGTCTTGCTTAACTCATGTAAAGCGCAAGCTTGAAACAACAGATTAGTTCATAATCAGCATCCATAGCCAACCCTTTAATTGTCAACGTAGATTTGATACAGATTACATTAAAGAAATGTATCAATACTCGTAACAGAAGGAACCCCGCATTCATCTAGATAAGATTTTTTGATGTCTCGAGAAAGAGTCAATACGAATTCAACTCCAGCTCAGTCTTAATTCAGAGTTGGCGTCCGTCAGTCAGTTTGCAAATAAATTGAGTTTCAATTTACGACAGAAGCATCTTGCAAGTAATAATTAGCAATTTATAAACTAATTTTCAGGAAATTTTTTAAAAGTAAACCAGTAAAAGTATCACTGTGAGAAGCAAAAATATGGCAAAGCTCCTACTTTTTTTCCTTTTCGGTAAGTATGCAACGTTTTTTATTCTCAAACTTGAAGAATTTTGCAAGTGAACATGAATGTAAATGTGCGATTTTAATTTTTGTTTTGTTTTGTTAGTAGGATTCCTTTCTATTGTATTCGGCGTTCCTGCTTATGCAGTGAAAGATTGCAACCCCCACACTGAAATTAGATGTCGGAATAATGAGTGTGTTAGCCGGGAGAAGGTGTGCGACACGAATAACGACTGTCGGGATGCGCCTACTGGTTCCTTGTCCTCCGATGAGCTATACTGTAACAACTCACAACAGGCTTGTCTCCTTCCGCACCATTTTTTCTGCAAGCCCGGAGAGTGTATTGATGTACGAATTTAATTAATAATTAGTTTATTAAAGCGGCAAAATTCATTACGAAAATGTAATTTTTCTTTCTATTTCTTTACAGATGGACTTAATGTGCGACAGAACTCGCGACTGTACTAATGGAAAGGACGAGGAAAACTGTCTAGTTGACATCATCCAACAATGGATTAGGACATACAACAAGTTGCCTAGTTTTGTGGTTTGGACTTTGGTTGTATTTGTCGTAGTTTTCTTCTTGATAATCTGTTCCGGTTGCATTTGTTGTTGCTGCTATTCCAAGATGCGTCGCGAAAGGGAGTTTTAAAATTCAGATGTCGGAAGGTTTACATTACTTATAATTGCTTTGTTTTGAAATATTTTTTACAGTTAGGTTCTCACCTAAATAAAATGCATGTTATGATACCTTTATGATATAAAATGTTAATTTTTATTATATAATTTTTGTTTTTGTTTAATACAATATTTTTATAATTAGCTCGAAATATGTAGCTTATTTAGAGTTATGATTTCTTAATTAAGCAATCCAATAAACAACTATATAACGCATGTATTATAATGTATTGTAAAAACCTTTTTAATATTTAAATGCCAATCCCTACTACTAAAATTACGAATATTGACAGCGAATAAAATTCCTTTTGAAACGTGTAACTTTCTGTTATAGTGTTCCAATCATGTTTCAAAAGCTTCCGAGCCATTATCATGGACTGCAGAGTCCTTCCAAAATAAGAATTTAGCATGTTTTTTGGTCATATTTAAGAATTTGAATATTTTATAATGAATGAATGAATTTTATAAAGTGCAAATTTTTGTGTATGTATGAAAATGCCAAATGAAAATAAACTTAAGAACCAATCAAAACGTTTTTTGTATTTTTCCATTTTTATTTTCTAAGCAGCCATACATTTTACATATTATTTGGTAAACAATATATAGTACAGCTTTTCCCTTGTACTTTGTACAATAATTTGCTAAAAACCATTGTAAATACACAATATAATTATTTTAGCGTAACTTATTAAACGGGAACTTAAAAACATCGAAGCATAGCACAATAGCACTCATTTAAACAAATATTGCGATTAAATCTTACATTTTTTTACTTTTTTGGTTTCTTTTCTTCCTTTTTATTTTTATTTTATAAAAACTAGTTCGAAAAATGCATAATGCACAAAATTAAAATAACTCACAAAGAGCAGACGAACGAGCTAAACTGTTACGTAAAAAACTAAAAGAAAAAATCCTTTGTATTTTATATAAATCTTACTTAGCATTTCCTAATAATTTGTACTTAAAAACGATCTCAAAGGAGTAAGTGACGTGTAGTTGTTATTGTTGGAGTATAAAAACGTGCAACTAGTTTTTAAAAAACTACATTTTCACGACTAAAGTTACAAATCTTGAGCTGTGCATGTATTTTACACATTTTATAGCCTTGACATTGCTTTTCAGTTTAAACGTAGTTAAAAATTACGCACTGTTAAATAGCTAAACTTTACACCTTAGAAGAAAACGTTTAGAAAATTCTATATTTGTAAGCTGTTTTAAGTTTCAGCAAAAAGGCACAAGATTACATTTAGCTTTTTAATTTCTATTTGTTGTTTCCTCCCCCAATTTCAATTCTATAGGCAGTGAATTCCTTAAGATCTTAAATATTTAGCTAATTATTAATTAGCCACTTTATATCATTTTATTCGTATAGATTTTTAAAACTGTAGGTTCCCCGAGAGAAAAATGTAAATATTTAATTATGGTTGAGACAATATATTATTCCCCTGTTGTAAAAAGTAACTATTTTTGTAAATTTCACCACTTTGCAGCTTCAGCTTGCATAAGTGTTTTTGGGTAACTATAAATCACCTTTAATTTATACCGATGCTCCAGCAACCTTCTCTCCAATAGTAAATTACGTTATTATAATTCTTTATAATACTTTGGTAATTCAATAATCATCAATCATTACGTAATAATTATCCATTTCACAAGATTTCATTATTAACCATTCCTCACAGCGGATAAGTTGCTATTCATTAAATAGAATCATTAAGTTTAAAATTCAAAACCCTGTTTTGTACAATTATTCCTGTATCTTTGTTTGTTAAAAGCAAATATAATTAATTTTAAAAATAATGTAGGATTAACCAGGGAAAAGAAGCAAATGTTACACATGGGATAATTAAAAATTAGTTACATGCATCTTGGGAGGGTACAAAACTTGGACATATCTTATTTTTAGACTTAAAACGGACATGATATTAAAAACAAGGGAGTTGAAATTACAGTTTAAGGAACAATATTCATGTTGTGGGGCATTCTGACCTAATTAAAACTTATTAGAGACCCAAATTATGAATTACAATGTTAGGTACAAATTTCACAATTCTTGTTGATAATACTACCATTGAATACCTTATTTTTAAAAATTACTTTTAAGTTAAGAACAAGTTCATTATTTCAACAGGTTGTTTCTGTTTGAAATTCCATGAAATTATATTTTTCGGGTTTAAATTGGAGGAAGGGAGTCGTGGCTTAGATGAGGAGTGAAACTGAAACAAAAGGTGTTTGAAAATTCACAACATTTCGGATGAAGAAAGTAAGCAGCCGCCAGGAAAATTCCCATGAGAGCCACATTGAAAAACATCATCCTACGCACCACCGTCCACTTCCGGCCAAGTGTTTTGACTGAAGGTGAACAAGAGGCTGTTGCCCCTGCGTGGTGGTGGTGGGATCTTGTGGATTTTGGACTTTTTTGTCCGCTACTGCAATAAAAAGGAGAAAAATATTTGAAATAAGAAAACATCAGGTGTGTAAAGGATTGCATCATATATTTAAACTAGCTTACTTCCGCCTCGAACAAATGAACGGTTTCTTCTTTGGGTAAATGCTTTTCAAATTGATAACTTCAGGACTTGAAGAAGATTTTAAGCTGGTAAGGCCTTTTTCTGCTTCTTCAACAGTCTATTATATAGTAAAAAAAACTCACAGTTAATCTTGTCTTAATATCCAAATAAACATGCAAAAAAACAATTTAATGTCTACCTGGTCCAACAACTCCAAAACGGGTGAGCCAGGTGGCAAGAAAGCCTTAACTTTCTTAGCGTGTTCCTTCAGTGACACCAATTTCTTCTGTCTGACTTGATATTCCATATCAGAATCAATGCTCGAATCGTGGGAGAAGTCTGTCCCATGACCTGAATCCGTTGAGAGGGAACTGCTAAATGCATTATGCAATCGTGATCTTGTATTTCCTGCTTTGACGCTCTTTTCAAAATCTAGCTTTTCCTGTTCAAATTGTTCCCAAGCTTCGTGCAAGTACCGAAGTCGTTCCAAAAGAAACGTTCCTCTGAAAGAAGATAGAATTGTATCATGTAATATCTGCATAAAGAGATACTTACAGATTTTAAAAAATTCAACTTACAATTGAAGATTATCTTCGTATAGGACGTACAGCTCGTTCAATTGCTGTTTAATAATGCTAACTGCGTCCCTGTCTTCAAGGAAAACTTGTGTTTTCAATGAAGCGTCGTTTAAATGTTGAAGTTGTTGTTTTCGTGTTGGGAGTTCTTTTAGAACATCCTAAAATAAAAAACAAATTATAATTTTATTACTTTTAAAAGTGCAAAATTATTTAAATGCCGGTTTTCAAATGCCACTAGATTTACCTCGATGTTTTGAATTTTATCTTTTAAAGATTCCATATCTCGAATATCAAACTGTTTGCAAGTACAAAAAAGTGAATGAACATTTGAAAAATCACTTTTCAAATCGCCCATTTCCTCTTTAATATGATGGATGTTTGCAGCTTGTTGAATTTTTTCTCGTAAGATGTGCCACTTCTCCAGGACGCCTATAAAAGTTAATAAAAATATTTTGAAACTGAACGGGTAGCTTTATCATTCAAACCATACTGATTTGTGTATATTAACAAAATAGGTACTGTTAATCTACCTTCAATGCTCCGCACATCAATTTCAAAGGGTAAATTCTCAGTTTCTTTACAATTTGATATAATCAATTCGAGGGAACTGATGTTTTCCCCACAGGTAGCTTCCATTTCAGCCTAAAATTATAATTTATTAATTAGAAATTACAAAACCAAGAGTATATAAAAGCAATTTAAAACAAAAAAAAAAGAAAATTTACATATTTAGTTGGAGCTTCCCCATTATTTTCAGTTTGAACTTCTCTGAAGACACTGTCGATAAAGCGTAACTGTGAGCTGGACTGTTTTAAAAGATAGTTTAGTTCTTCTCTGTCAGAATCCGAGTCTGCCATTTTGCCTCGATTTGAATGCTGTTAATAATAAAATAATAAAATATAAATTGTTTCATTAAATAGATTAATTGAGGGTAAGTAACGTACCGCCAAAGTTCGACGCTTTCTTGGATCAAGAGGCTCAAATCCACTGAGAACCGAAGAATTTTCAGACTCAGCCCGATCCAAGTACTGTCCGTAATCCTCTCCAAACGCCAAAAGCTTCAATGTACCGTCTGGATCATACGGCTCTTCACTGTACGGCTCACTCAGATATTTTTCCTAAAACAAGCCACAGAATGTGAATAAAAAATATCTCGCATTTTTGCAATGCGTCGCACCATTTCATTTTTAATGTTGCATTACATCACCACTCAAATTGCATATTTGCATTGCAAAATAAAGCCTTTTTCCTTGTTTAAATTCTGAGTAAGCAAACTCTCTTGTTTTTTTACCTGGTAACTGTCCCAATCTGCTTGTTCATTCCCATTCAACTCTTCCGTGTTAAGCGACGACCCATTATCACTCGCAACGATTTTGTTTGTGAAACAAGGCTGTCGAGTTGAAATGGGACCTGAAATAAGAAAGTTTGGTTTTGGGGATGAAGGAGAATTGGACGAAGTATTTTCATCAGCTCCATCCCTATTCTCATCAGGACTCTTTCGGACTTCTGACAACGAACTGGCTTTCACTTGGAAGTCTCCAGTTAAATTAAAATCAAAACCGGAAGCTCCGCCTTTAATGCCCTCTTGGGGAAGCGTTTTTCGTCTCACTTTTTGCGATCGTTTTCTCAATCTAAAACTATTTTTCTTTTTTGTATGACCAGAAGAAGGATTATCAACTGAAGAGATTTGGTTTGCATTGATATTTCCAGGCGTATACGTAAACTCTGCACTGGAACTGGACTCACTCCCATTTCCATCCCCATTTGAGGAGGAGGAGCTACTCTGACTTCCCAGTAAATTAATTGCAGAATCAGAAACAAAATAACTTGGCGATGTTCTTAACCACGAGGCTCTACTTGGAGCCAGTAAGCAAGTACGTAAACCTTGTTGGGAAGCAGAAGGTGCTGTTGTAGCGTCCCTCGGGTCAGAAAAGCTTTTTGGCCGTTCCTTTCCAAAAGCCGCAGCCCTCTTTTTCTTCGATCTCAAAGCAACTTCTCCCGTGGATGTGGAAAAGGAAGGTTTGAAAATGGTTTTGTTGCCAGCATCGGAGGACGCAAGAGGAGATCTAATTGTGTGAGATGAAGAAGAACATTTTCCAGAACTTCCAGCTGGAGAAAATACAGACGCGCAGCAAGGCAAAATTCCAGAAATGTTGTTTGAAGAAGAACAACAGGAAGAAGAATGGACTGTGGCTGCCACTCCTACCGCAGAACTTTGTTCCATTAACAGCGCACAATGCGTTTGTTGCAAAAATTGGGTTGCTGCGGTTGAGGAAACCGTGGTTGGATCATCGGATGATCCAGGTTGCTCTGAAATGGATGAATGTGACGAGCTGGAATACTCATTATCGCTGGCGGATTCTGCACTTGCATCGCAGCTTGATGTATCCTGCAAAAATAGCAATGAAAATTTAATGTGCTAATTTTAAACTCAAACTAGGTTTTATTTTCATACTAACTCGAAGTCGATCTATTCAATAAACCAAATGAACAAATCTAAAAATCCTGTTTAAACTTTAAATTAACACACAAATAAAAAACACTCATTTTGATCATCATCAAAATTTCGACAATACAAACGTGCGTGAATTAGCATTTTAATTCTAATTTTATTTTAAACAGGTGGAGTAGTGGAGGCAGTTCATTTATAGCTTAATAGTCACGCATTGACACATTTTTCGAGAGAATCTCTTTAAAAAAACAAGCTTTAGCACGTTACAAGTTTGTAGCACATCGTCCGTCTTACATTGCTTGATTTAGACAGGAAACAAGTAAAAATATATGCAAAAAAATCTGATTGAAATATCAAGTGTGTAGAAATCTAAAAACTACTTTGTTTAGCTTCGTCATTATTATCATCAGCGGCAGCTACAAATGTGTAAAAATATAGGATACAGTGATAAATCCTATTTATACTTGAAAACTACCATTGGGGAACAGTTCCTTTCTTAATTAAATGTAAAAAAGTGTCAGTTGAAACTAGTTCACAAGTAAATTAGCAAAGTAACCTTAATTGATAAACAAAAAGAGTCATTAATTACAAAACATTGAATAAATTCCTCTTGTCTAAAGTTGTCTAGCTCTTTGCTATCATACAATCACAAAAGTTTATATAACTCGTATAATATTGAATGAAAATCTAAAAAATAGCTCTATTTGGTAGACAAGGCGTAGCGTGATCTATTTTTGAGTGATATATGAATTGCAATAAAAGCCTAAAGACTGTTGCTGATTGCGTTTTTTTCTGTTGTTTGTATGTTGTTGCCAATTTTTTTCATATACGAGCTAATTCACGTCTAAACTCTCAAGCTATAAATATATTTTTGAGTGTTTTAAACTTATTTATGCAGACTAAAAGCAAAATATTTTTGCAATATGAGCTGAAAAATAGTTTTAACTCTTTTTTCCTTAATTTTCGGCATCTTTTTTAAATTTGGCGAAGGCTGGCACTTTCCTATCAAGATGACGATTTGTCTTTCACACACTTTTAGCGAAGAGAAAAAAACGGAGCAAAAAATATGAGAAAGAACCAATTTTTTCTTGTTTTTCTTCCTCCCTCTCATTCACTGGTTGGTCGACAATCTTCTCTTTTTTTCTGAAGAGAATAATAATGGACCAGCGAAAGGGTTCATTGCTTGAGACGTGGATGATGATACTACGCTGATGATATGATGGGGAATCTGATAGCAGACAATGCGTGAAATTAGCGCATTTCTCAGGCAGGAAGGAGACTCAATGAACGAGCAATTTAAAATTTTAAACTTTAGTTCCATCCCCATCATCCCTATCTCTATTAAGAAAAATGCAGTTCACGCACAAAAATCTTCCTCATCCTCCTCCTCCTTCGTCAATTCATTATGAAAAAACTCATCTCAGATTTTTGGCTTCTATCTTACTGATCGTCGTGAGTTATGCGCTAATTTTGCGTATTTCGTGCTCTCCGCAGATTTTTTAAGTACCTAAAAAGAATTCTACAGATTTTTATACCTTAGAGCAAGTAAGCTTTGTAGATTTTCTAAAACTTTTACATGACTTGCAAAATTAATACAAGAAAAAAAGTATGTTGGATGTGAAGAAAGGCGTTTCTAACGATGTGGCTTTAACAAGAAAAAATTCTGCGAGATGTTTTTTTTTCTTCTGAGGTGTCTTTGCTCTTTTGTAAGAAAAGGACCACCATCACCACCACATGGTCTCTATGTCTTTCTTTATCTTTCAATTTTCTTCTGTATTTAAAAACTCAACAAATGACTTCACATTTTATTCCTATCATTTTATCATCATCAGCATCATCATAATCAGTTTCAATTCAATAAAGAAATAAACGCTATTTAGCCAGTTTGTTGGCAACAAGTGTATTTTTTATTTTGTAACTTGTAAGTGAGCTGGGGAGCAAGTTGGTCTATTCATATCACCATCGTATCGTAATCATATCATTGAAAATCCGGTTCATTCTCTCAGTTTCTTTTGATATTGATCTTAATTTCTCTTTCTAAATGATTAATAATGTCAGTTTGGACGTTTTTTATTACGATTGTTTATTGTTTTCTAAAAATATTAAAAATCTTTAAAAAGATCCACTCTAGTCTCTCTACCCTTTTACCAATAACAACAAAAATTGAAGCTTTAGAAAAGCTATTATTATCCCTTCGTAACTGTCATCGTCAATCATTTGGTAATGTGTGTAGCACCGTTTTATTCACAGTTTCCTCCTTCTCTCCATTTTCCCCTCCTTTTTGAAATCGTATTTAAACCAAAAAATATTGAAGGAAGAAGGAGAGATTAGAAATAATTACTTTATTATCTCGTCAATACTTTGACACGAGCACAGACACATTTCACTTCTTATGAACTTGTGAAAGCTTGTTTTCCATTTGAAAATTAATTTAAAACTTGTAAAAACCTGTTTAACATAGATACATAGTTTTGCTGTCGTTCAAGTGTGCAAAATTATTAATTAATCTGTATCAACTAATACATAACAGTAATTAATTAAAAATAATAAATTTTCTTCTCTCTTACCTTTTTCTTCACAGCAGCAGAAGCAGCGTCCGAATTACTATTGCGAATCCACTGGCGAATGCGAGCATTTTTTCGATTTCCTTTTTGTTGCTGTCCAATGACCATGTTTCCTGTTGCTTCATTAACGTTACCGTGACGGTCTTCCTCCCCAGCAATGGAACCATTTTCACCAACAACATTGCTAACAGGAGGTGGGCCCGCCATTACAAACTCATTTTGCTTTTCCTTCTTGATAATGTCCATCATGAGGCAACGCTCATTGGCGTCATTTTTATTATGTGAACAACATTTTAATTGTTGAACAAATTCACAACTGCGCACTCCACAGCTTCTTTCTTGTGTCGTGCCCCAACTTGAACAAGATGTTGAAAATGAGGAAGCCACTGCTGCCGCTGAGTTTGCAGATTTAATATTTTTCTTACTTTTAACAACAGAAGCAGCGTTGAACGTGAATGAAGTGGAGGAACCCAGACCACTGCTTAAACTGAATTTCCTTGTTGAACAATTTTCTAAAAGATTTTGCTTTTGTTGTGGTGGGGAAGAAAATGATACAGATTGCATCTCTTGTAGTTGAGTAGTAATAGAGCTATTTCTGTTAATATTCCCAATGCAAACATTATTCCTCGCATCATTTTTATCTGGTGTACACGAATACGTTCTACTAATCACTTTTCCTATTTTCTGCTGATGGTTTTGGCTACTGCAGTGTTGCTGATGGTGGTTACGATGATGACTGTAGCTGCATTTGTGGCTAGCATTATGCTGCTGTTGATGGTTTTGATTATTATGATGATGTTGATGATGACGCTTTTGTGACAGTATCAACGCACTTTCATCATCTTCCTGCTTGTCATCATCATCGGATGATTCAAGTTGAACACGAAAACCAACGCAGTCATCCTGACCGTTTCCATCATCTACAATGACTCCCCGTGACTTACGAGCTTTTTGCTGTACTAACAACTCCGCCTTTTGAACAAGCTCTTCAATTTCATTTAATGTGACAACAGATTTGTGTTTGTTATTAAGAGCTGAAGTTGAGCTTGTTTTCCCTCTTGTAGCCATTTCAGATTGAGTTGAACAAACATTCTCATTATTAAAGCTATCACTGCATAATAATTGGTCAGAAGGATGCAGAAAGTTCCCCTCGGAATCCATTTTGGAGTGGGAAGGTTGAAGTGCACGTCCACCCTGACTCAATTTTAAATGATTAAGTGAGGACTCCTCTTCCCCTCCCACTTCCCTTCCCTCCACTTTTATTTCTCCTGCTACAGACTGTGACGAGGACGTCAAAGTTGCAGAGTCAGAACCAGTTTCTCTCTGTTTGTGATTCTCTTCAGGAGCAGCAGCAACCTCTTCTTCAGCTTCCTCCTCTCCTAAATCCAAATCAAAACTGCTGAAACTGATCTCATCGTAACTCTTAACGGACGCAATCTCCTCGTCCTCCGCTGCAAATTCTTGGTCAAAATCCAAAAATAAGCGTGACTTTTGCTGCTGCTGGCAGACGAGGTGGTTGTTGTGTCGGCTTTTAAGATTTTTCGCAACACTTCCGCTGCTCCGAGAATTGTGGCAATCTTTCACAAAAGTAGCACCATCATCATCGTTCTCAACGCCTGCCAAATTGCATTTGTCTGTGGAAAAGTTTGTTTCCAAATTTTCGCAAATCGTAGCAGTTTGAGTGCCACCACCAACAGTTAAATTTCGACAGTTACAACCATGTTGTGAGCAAGAGGAAGTTGAAAAAGGTTTGTATTTTCGGCCCTCTTTTTGATTCTTTCGATGGGGCTCGGGCTCCGTGTCACTATGCTTGAAATAGTAGATGGAGATGTTTCGCGGAACAACTTGTGGATCTGTTAGTGAAGAAGTGGATGAAGAAGCTGACGTGTGTTCTCGCACCTCGTCATAATTTGACGGAGATGGACTGTTATTGCTCAACCTCCGTTTTATTCCGACACTGTGGCTACCATCGAAATGCAATTCGACAGAAGAGTTCGGAACCTGAGGTTTCTAAAAAGAAAAATAAGAGAATTTAGAAAATAGAAAAAATACAAGGCTCAAGGAAAAAGCTTTAAAAACTTAAAATTATGATGAAAAATAGGCTATATGCTCATGAAAATTGATAGCATTGACGCAATCCATAAATTTAGCAAAAACTATAATTCCATTTAGATGAGTAGATATGAAATTTTTATTCCTTTTACACTCCTTCATCAATAAATCATGAATTTTTATAATTGCTTACGTATTGTGAGCAGTAAGAGTATGACAACACCCTACTAGAAAAACTTTTGAAGGTTCTTTAACAAATTATCCCAAACTTCTTACCTTAAAACATTTTTGACGTACCTACTTTTATTATTTTTATATACTCTACTCCTTATGATACCTATTCGCTCAAATCGTGGATGAATTTAAAGAAAAAACTTACGAATTGGAAATCTTTCAATACTTAAACCCAAAATTGATTAAATTTTGCATATATTTCAGGAGAAATTAAAATTGCTAATAATCTTTTGACCAAGTTAGGTCACTCTTGGTTTATTAAATTACTAAAATTATTAAATCAGCGCCTTATAAAACCCCCATCTTTAATTTTTCTTGCTTGTGTGCATGCCAAGATTTTCGTAAAAAACGAAGGTGTTTAGAAAAGGTGTGTTTTGTTGTTTGCATGCACGTTTCGTTTAATTTAAGAAACACAAACCAATAATCTTCTCTCTTTTTCCCTTAAAAATATTACCCGAATCTCTCTTCATTTCATAAATCTCTCTTCGACTAAAAGCCAAACTTCAAGATAAAAATTGATAGTGTTTTATAACGATATTTACATGAATGATGATGATTTGATTCTTCACTTCATGATGATATTAATACTTAATACTTTATCATCAAATCCACAACATTTTTACCCCTTTGATTGTCAGCGTAGAAAAAAGGCACAAGCGCTTACTTAAATAGGCATATTTAATAGGCACATTGCTTTTATTTACAATCGTCATCATCATTTTATTATCTTATCATTACTTGAACCATTATTACTCTCTCCATCATCCCCGTCCGTGGTAATAACTAAAAAACTCCATAGCATTATCTCATCAATCACCTTGAAAGGATGGATTATGCATGAACAAAATGAATTATATGGTGTGAGGACTACAGAAGATTTTTGATGATGATGATGACACACTGAGCGTGATTCTCCATTTTTCTCTAATCACGCTTGCACAATACGTCTATTCTATAAAATCTTTCTCTCTTGCTGATTAACAGCAGCAGACAAATTCTTCATATTTTCATAACAAAGCCAATTTTTTTTTCTTTTTAGCATCTAATGCAAATAACTAATTGCGTATACATTTGTACCTTTGCAAAAATATTTTCTATAATGGATTCATTCCCTTAGGCTAAAACTGTGTTAGAAAATCCTTTTAAAAACGTATTCAAAATCTAATTCAATCTTCCAATCAAACTCTTCTTATTTTTTCCTACTTGTAAGTTGCTACTCCCTACTTGATTTTTTATACGAATAATGAGCTATTTTTGCTGATTGCAAAATTTGAAGGTGCACCATCACCACTATCATCATCACATGCAGAAAAAATCGTGTTATTGAATATTCAACTTCTCGTTCGCTCGATAATAATAAATAGACCTTGGAGCACAAAACGGCATTTTCTTTCTTGCTGTTTTAGTGCTCTTTTTGTGTCTTAATTTTAAATCCTCCCTTCCCTTTGCCTTTGCCTACTTTACTGCCTCTGACTTACTTAAAATGTTTTTAAAAAACTCTGTATTATAATGATCCAAAATGATTTGATTGAATCAAGAATATAAAAAGAACCTTCAAAAGTTTTGCTTCTTGTTCTTTTTTACAACGTAACGGTAATTTGTTTCGTGGTATAAATTTATAAAAATTGAGGGTGAAAGATTGATACATGGATTGATAGACTGTTTGATGAGTTTTTTATCAGTCTCAGGAACAAAGAATGATAAATCGACAAAATGCAATCGAGAACAGAGTGAGGAAAAAAGTTGCAATGACAAACAATGCTTATCTCCCGTTGTTTTTGCTTATACATGTTAGCAAGTGATGACGATAACGATGATTTGAAGTAATAAAAGCGGCAGATATGTGGGGAATATAAAGTGACAGAGAAACAGCAAAAAGAACATATCGATGATATCATCACTGCATAACAAGTAACAACACCACAGTCAACTAGTCACCAGGAGTGAAGTTTTAAAAATATGAATACATTATGCCGAGTTATTATGCAAAAAACAAGAAGTAAATGAAGTAGACAGAGAAAGAAATACGAAACTGATATGATATGGTTTAGAGATAATGATGATGACTCAAAGTGACTCTGTTTTTAAAGCTTGACTTGATTTTTCAAAGAAAAAATTTGAAATTTGTTTAAACTTACAGACTGCGAGAACACGTTTTCCTCTTCGTCGTGATTTTGGCCCATGTCACACTCGACTGGATCCAAAGTGGCACTTAGAACACTGCCACTGTTACGGTTGCTACTAAAAATCTTTTCGTCAACAAATTCCTTTCCTTGTACTTCACAAAGAATGTTTTGCAGTTGTTGGGATGAAGATTGCGAATGTTTTTGTAGAGATTGATGGTTTTGTTCTGGTGGATTAGAAGCTGCATGAAATAATTCATGAAATTGTTCTTCTTCTTCCTCCTCCTCTTCTGAAGAGAGATCCACGCTGTTTGATTTCGTTTCCACTTCAGTAAACGAAACTAATGACGAAGGAGAACCGTTTTTTGCATGAAAATTTGAAACAATTTTCTCTCTATTGTTTTCCTTTCCTCCTTTGTCAAATTTCGGACATTTTCTCAGCGGCTCATTCGTATCTAAATCGCTTTCCCAAGTGGTAGCAGCAGAGTACAAGTTTTCACTCCGTTTTCCTCCCTATATAGAATTAAAAACGATTTTAAATAAAGATAAATGAAAATGCATTTTTAGATTTAAATCTTAATAAACTTGATCTTGGGCGTTACTTGTGTCACATGGCCTTATTTGGTTTGCTAATTTTATTTTATAAGATAAATTGATAACGTTTGTAAAAATCCCGCCCTACAGGCAAATCTAATCGCCTCTAACACTTTGCCACTGTCTTACTTAATGCATAAATCTGAAGAAGCCTCAATAATTGAAAGACAATACCCTTTTGTTAAATAAGATGCGGCAACGGATATGAATAAAATGATCATAATCGTGAGATGACTACCAAAGGCCAAAGGATTAAAACATTAAAACACGACAGGGAAATTGTATTTAAAAACATTTTCTTTTTACCCTGTTTGAGTTTTTCTGCCGCTCTGCAACTCCACTGAGGTGCTGAACCCATTCAAGGACACGGAGTCGTAGCTGTAACCACCGGATTTCCAATCGGGATTGTTTCGTGTTCCCTTTCCCGGCCTCTTGATTCCGTCCTGCTTCGTTCAATTGGCTTTGCTGCTGCTGTCGTAAAACAGTGTGGATTGCGGAAGCTTTCTCTTCTATTTCTTTTTGGATTTCCTGTTATATTAAAGTAAAATTTAAATATTTAATCAGGATTAGTTTATTTAATGTTTAATACATTTAAATTGAAAAAAAGCCGGTAACCATCTAGTCACATATCTTATTTGAATGCTTTATACAGTAAATAGTGGCGGATAAGCCTACCTAACCAGACACTATTTTTAATGTAAATAAGAATTACATAACTTTTATAACCGTCATTTAGATAAATAGCAGCATGAGCATTTATTAAAAGAATGCGCTTTCCTTTTCTCGCATTGCGTTATAAAAAAATCAGTTTTTCTCAAACAAGCTTCGCTTTACTGATAGTACCTAATCAGATTGAGGAAAAGCTCAGGAAATGAACGTAAGCTTTACATTCATTCTGATTCCACTTTTGCTTCTAAACTTATAATCGTGCATCGTGTGAGGTCAATACTAAAATTGTGTAATCGATATGATAAAAAAACGAGAATCATATAACAAGACACACAATAGCAATGCCATCGCCAGGTAAAAAAGGAAGTGTAATTTTATAATGAGAAAAAAGCTAACTTAATTATAAGTTGTTAACCATGTTCTCTCCCATCTAAAACATATTTTTAGCTTCCGGTGAAAATATAAAAAACTGCCTATTTTAAATGCTTATTTGTATTAAAAACTGTGTTGCATAACGCTATTTCTTTTAATGGGTTAATTAGTAAAACATGAAATTTATTATAAATACTTTGACTGTGACTCTGTCGGGGTTCCCTTGTAAAACACGAAGAAGAAATATTTTTTATTGTTCTTGAACGTTTTTAGTTAAATGCTCAACAACAGCAGCACTTAAAATTGTTTCGTATCAAATTACAAGATTTGTTACAAGCTTTTTAAAAAGATACTCCTTCTTTTCTATATTATTACCTGTGTGTAGGTAGGAAAAGTGGCAAGAAACAATTTAGACAGCCTTAGGAAACAACTTTTTTAGTTCATGTCTAATCTAAATTTTTCTAGATTAATAAAAACGAAACAAATTAGATAAAAACTAATAAAAAGGAGTAATAAAATCTCAAATTGTGAATTGACATTCATTTACAAATTTACGTCTAGTGACCACTCTTCTTCTAACTTTTTTAACATGCTCACATGTGCTGTTATGTCAAAAAACTATTTTTCTTATCATTTTCATAATTTTATATGATTTCAGGCGTGCCCTATGGTCCCCTCATTAGCCCTTCTTAATTCTCAACCTATTTTGCATAACACAAATCCCATAGCCTCAATCAAGAGCACGAATCATATTGAGAGAGCCACAAAAGCTCTTTCGTAATCATCAATCATCACAAAACCGTACAGAATTGTAAGGAAGAAAAGGCTCAAAATCAGAAATGCGTGGATAATTTGCAGTTGCACACAGTAGCAATCACAATTTATTCAAAGTTGTTCAGAAAAAAGTGCTTGTCTAAAGTAATTTTAAGATATTTTTCCCTCTCTTGAAACATTAAAGTGGAAAAAAGTTAGAAATTATAAAGACAAAAATAAACCTTTAAAAACGTACCTAATTTTAACCTTGTTCGGTTATTAAAGTTCAATTATCATCTTGAGCAAAACCTTCGCTCTTGGAACCAGGCACAACAACAGTTAAGTTCTCTTTGAAGTTGAGAGTTTTTTGTCTTTTTAAATTATTTGAAAGAAGTCAAAGTGTGGGAGCAATTCCATTCATATCAAAAATTTTCATCGTATCACTATGTATGGTAGTGTCGGTATTTTATAACTCTATCGTATTACGTTTTATTTTGGCTTTTTTGAGGTTAGATAAAGTACTTTGGCTGAGACTTTTTAAAAACAATAATCCCTCATGATTTTTATGCGGTAGTCTTCATGAACCACGCTATTGAGCTATATGAAGAGAAACGGGGATAAAAATCCGTATAAAGAACACGATAACGAGCCACCGTCAGCCACACTATCACCACCACCTCAAACAAGCATTATTTTTTTCTTTTTTGGAACACAATTCTACTTCCTCCGATCCTCCGACCGACAAGAGAACAACGGCAAAAGGGAAGATGAAGTGGTAAACCAAGTCTTAAAAATACATTTGTTTCATTTTATGTTGTTTGGCTGCTGCTAGCACGTTTTTATCTCTTTCATTCTTCTTTCTTTGCACTATTTCATTGAATCAAATCCCTTCTTAAATATTTTCTCATGGATTTCGCTCATCCATCTCCACTCAACAAAAAAGATAGACTCAACTTTGTTATTAAAAGTGACAAAACTGGTTAGTTATGTAGTTTATCGTGAGTACTACTGACTTAATTAATCTGGCATAATAATACTTTTTTAAAGTCAAAACTCGTCTTTTATTTCAGCACCGCACACACACTTTTTCGTTATCTCTGTGACGTCGATAGATGAGTTACTTTGAAAAAAAAACAAGTAATTAACTCCGCTTAACCCTTTTTATCGTTTATTTTTGCACTTCAACTTTTCAACATCATCAGTTTTTTCAAATCATTAAAAGAACCAACAGAGCTTTTTTTATAAAATTTATAGCTTTTCCTTTTAAGTCTTCTTTTTCCTTTCTTAGTTAACTTTATTCTTCATTTCCAATAAACATTTTTAAATGCCTGCCACTTGCAAAGTCCATTATCGGAAGGAGCTTGAAAGGAGCCACACTATTTTATCTTTTCCTGTCCAATCCTATCAGTTTTAGAAAACCATAAGGCTTTTTCAACAAACCTTTCTTGTTAAAACTGATGAGAAGAAGGAACATAAAAATCATCCTCTCCCGTCATCAATTACAGCTTGCATTTGAGATTGCAGCTTGCGCTTGTTCATTAATATTGTTAGGGACACAGCTTTTCCTACTTTTCACTGTGAAACATTGTGTGAGAAGTTTCACATCTGACTCCTATTTATTCCCTATCAAAAAAGTATCAAAATTACATCCTTCTTCGAACTTCTTTTCTAACTAACAATGAGCAGGAGTAATATCGACCAACAAGACCACTGCCATCAGCATCGTTATGATCATCACGGTTATTACAACACAAGAGCAAGAGCACACACGGTTCAATGATAGAGAAAAAATTGGAAACCCCACGCAACGCACTCACGAGAATCAGAAAGACTCGGCTTACTAAAAAAGCTAAACTTAAGGACGGATCTGGATCTACAATTTCTACATAAAAATCTACATTGCGCACCGAAATCACACTCTCTTGAATACTACAGACGCTCCCACCATCATTCACTTATGACCAGCTGGCATGACTGTTAAATACGAACTGAGAGAGAGGTGCAGAGTTACCAAAGACTCAAAATGAGCAGCAGAAAGGAGAGAACCGAGCGGAACTGAGAGACTGACAATGCAATTTTATCCACTCCTCCTATGGCAAAATAGAGAAAGAATTGAATAAGGCTTGAATTCTCTATTGCTCTGGTGGTAATAAACTGCTGCTTTATACAAAGGGTAAAGGGTTGTTGTTCAATTGCTCCTGCTGCCGATGCTAACTCTAAATTACTATCTACCTAGGCTAAAGAAAGAATTTGAATGCAACATGTACTCTGTTACTACCTTGCTTAAACTACCATCTCGATTATTACCTTTTGTATGGCTCCTGTTGTGTAAAGCCAAAAATCTACAGGGAAGAAACCAAGCCAAAAAAGCAGGGTTGAAGAAGAGTAAAAACCAAGTATACTTACAACTTGTGGTTTACTAGATTGATACTCGTTATAAGTTGTAATGTAAGAGAAGAGTTAGCTCTGAGCTAGAACCTTTGTCTCTTTCTCTCTGTTTCTTTTTCTATTAAATTCTCTTTCCTTTTGGGCTTTAAAAACATTTTTGCTTCGGTCTCTGCTCTCTTCATGCCATTCATTATTATCCGCGTATAGTTTTATAGGTTTCAGGCACGCCACTCACATTATTCGAAAGAAGAAATGAACCAACGGTGATGTTTTAATAGTTTTGATGTGTCGTTTCAATTTGAACATTACATTCGAATGCATTATAATAAACTAACAAGATCAGCAGACCAAAGAGTAATTATTATTACTTGATTGAAATGGAAAATTGAAAAAACTATTTCGCTTCCGATTCTCTTAACTTTGGCACTGTCTCTGGTGCTCGTACACACACGGCGCGAGTGAATTAAAAACAATAATAATAATGAGGATGATAATTATTGATGAAATGAAATTCAAGTCGAAGCTTATTTGAAAAAAATGTTTAGGTGGGGTAGGAGGAACGGTGCGGTGGAGAGAGGAAGTAAAGTGGAGGCATCACTGCCGATGATGATTGCATATTATAGAAGCTCTCCTCGGAGCTTTTACGCTGATACGATTAAGAACAAAAAGGCTTGTTTAAAAAATCTGTCCAAGTCTAACTAATAATAAATGGGATTGAAAATCGCAAATTATGTATAAAGCTTAGTTATTACGGTTTCTTCGTTACTTTGAACCGTTAGATATGAAAAAAAAGTTTTTCAAATTACACAACATTCAACATAACTTATGTTACTAATGAAGTAACATCATTTTTTAAAATTTGATTCGCTTCTCTCTTTCTCTATTGCATATCACATTTGAAATAGAGGAAGAATTGATGATGATGGGTTGTTGATTCATAAAAACATAATCATAATCATACATAACTAGTGTAAAGTATAACGCAATCTAGAATTGTGCAATTTTTTTCATACACGCTTTTCCTTCTCTTCTCATCTATTTCAAAACTGACAGGTTTTTGTGTTGTTACGATGTAATAACAAAGTAGATTTTATTTGTGAAATGAAAGCATCGAAAATTGATTTAAAGTGGAGCGGATATGTGTTGAGTGGTGTTTTGTCGTTGAAAAATGGGATTGGAATTAAAATATCAAAAACGAACGTCAAAGGTTTCGAGTTGACCTTAAAATAACTGACATGGCTCATGGCATTGCATATGGCTTGCACGAAGCATGATACGAAATAAGAAAAGATGGAGTTATTACAATTACAACGGCCCGTGTCAAATGTTAAGCATTTATCTCATTGGCCTAACCATATTCGTTAAAAAATCCTTCACTGTGGAAGTTTCTATGAAAAAGAAGATGGATAAGAATGAATTAGTTGTTCGAAGTTAACAGTTTAAAGTTAAATCTGTAATCTCTTATCAACAAACATAGTTTTTAAACAGAATTATGACCTATAATTGGAATATTTCATGCAGGCAAAGAAAAGGTTCATTAGAGTAATACCGCTTGTGTTTGTATTTATACGACATGTCCAATCTTGTCCAAAAAAAAACCTCGAAAAAATACATTTACACTTTCCAGTGAATATTAAGTTTTTTGCTACACTTTATTGTTATTGCAGTTGGGTTTATAAACTTTGAAAGGGTTAGACTGTCTCTGTTTCAGTCATGCGAGATTATATTACCAGGTTATGGTTGTTTGCGTTTGTTTGGTCTTGGTGCAAATGAGCTCAGAGAAAATTATCATTTTATTATTATTATTAGTTTTAGCTACATGCGCAGGATAAGACGGAAAGGTATAATATTATACATGGGAGTTATTTTAGTGGGATCATTAACAGCAAATGAAATGGTGACCGACCGCAAACAAAATTCTCGCGATTTGATTCGCAATACGTTGTGAACAGAAGCAATATATCTGCAAAACTCGGGAGTATATAGTATTTGCTTTATATTTACATAATGTACTTCATCATTCCCATCATCTTCATCTTGATTTAAGTGCAAGTACTAAACCATTAGCTTCGACAAGCTCTCAAAACACTAAAACAAAACGTATTTCTACGAAATATATTGCTTTGCAAAAAATAAATTTTACTTTCGTATAATAATTGCTAATGGATATTTTTTTGCGGACTGTAGTAGAAATTATAAATTCCTTGCGAATATTTTTCACCCTTCATATCTTCGTAGCAAATATGGAACTACCACATTTATCATCATCTCAAAAAAGACACAATTCTATAATAACGTCTTTCAAAAAGAGTTTTTTGCTTTGCAAAATTAATTGCCACTTTGCAAAAAACTACTTCATTTTTTGTTCTTAAAGAAAATGAACAAATTGGTGTCACATTATCAGCAACATCATCCTTCAAAGTAAATCATCTCTTTTACGTTTACCTTCCATCATTATCGTCATTATTACAGTAAACTATGAAGTCATTTTGGTTTAAAAAGCTGATTGTATTTGAGAAGAAGGTGAAGAAGAAAAAAGAAAATTGGAATTGTTAAAATTTAATTCCTTCTGTACTGCTCTGTGCCCATTTTCCTTCAAGCTACGTGAATTCTCGTTAAAAAACAATAGGGTTCCTTTTTCTCCCGTCATTCTCATCAACATCATAAAACCATCAACTTTTTCATTGAAATCTGTCAAGCAAACCTACCTTTAAATAGAGAATCATATCAAATTTTTAAATTTGGCAGTATAGAAATTCAATTTTAGCGAGTGAGCAATTTTGAGTGAGTGAGTGAGTGAGCGGGTTTGAGTGAGTGAGTGAGCGTGTTTTGAGTGAGTGTATTCCGTATATCCAAATGAGTGAGTGTGAGTGAGCATGAGTGAGTGCGAAGAAACCTCAACCTTAATGCAACCCTGTCAAGCTGATTAAAAAAACATTTTTTCTATAATAAAAACACGTTTTTAGGACAGACTGGGATGGACGCAGACGGTCGGTTAAAGATTTTGAATGAAAATGTATAACCCAAAAGAAAATGACAATGTGACAGGACAAACCCTAAAATTACTTTGAAAACTGCTCGTACTTATTTTAACAATGCGAATGAAAAAAGGAGCAAAACATTTCGTTTTTGTAAAAAGGGGTAAAGTTTGGAGGCGGAGGAGGATAGAAAAAAGGGTTGCAGTATGGCAGTAGCAGGTAGGATGAAATTGAGTAGGGAATAAAATTTAAAATATTAAGCATATGAAGAGGACGCGAATGATACGGATATGCGACATATGTCGTGTGAACAGCAATAAGATCATAATTTTTATTGCGGGTGCGCACTTACCATCCATCACCATCACATCCCCATCAATAGTAAAAACTTTCTCATATTTTTTAAAACTATTTTTCCCATATCCGCTTTAACCGACTATTCTTTGCTATGCAATAATAACGCAATAAAACAGCAATTGCCAACTGCTGCGGCTATTCCTATATATGAGTGTGTACTTCGCTGTTTTTTTCGAGGGTATTATCATGATTCATGAATGATGTTGTTGATGACTATGACGAAATAAGTTTTTTAAAAAACACAATGAACCCATTTTAGCAAAACATCAGCAGCAGTCAACCAGACACAGCCACAACAACAGCCAAAAGTAAAAAGGAAAGAATGTGCAAAGGAACAAACTATGAAAGCGGAAAAGCTATGTCTTGAGGTAAATATTTAAAGAAAAGCCAGGCTGAACAAAATCTACGTTCTTAGCAGCCACACCAACTCAGGTAAATATTTTTTTGGTGTAAAACACAAATGCATACATAAACAAAAGAAGAGGATAAGAAGGAGAAGGGTAAAAGGATAAAGAGAGTAGGATTGTTGGATTATTGTTGGAAAAAAGAAAGAGGAGGATGTAATTTGGCAAAATAAGTTTTAGCTTTGGTCGTTCGTTGGTAAAATAGTAATTTCATATTTTCAGCAAACAACAAACAATCAACATAATCATCATCAACAGGATCGCCGTCTTTTTTCATCATCAGGAGAAGAACTTCAAATGATAAAGCAGTCGGCAATGAGAAGTTTTATTTTTAAGTATTTCAACTTCAAAAACTCGGCTTTTTCTTTCAACATTGGAAAAAGGACGAAGGACGCTTGCCTAACTTACACTCAGCATTCTCCATTCTCCATTCTTTGTGGAGTGGGTTCGTTAATATTAACAACAAAGTGAACATCATCAACAACACGTTATCATTATTGTTATTAGTTATTATGCCATGATGCATATTACTCGCTCTCTCACTGCCTCTTTACATGACAAAGGCAGGGATTCAAGATAAAGATAAAGAAGGAGCAGAAAATGAAATAATACGTCAATTTCTTCAACCATCAAACAAAAACCTTCTTGAAAACCCTTTTTCATAAACCTTAAAGTTTCTTGCCTTGAGAAGTATTGAAGATTTAGACAGGAGACGGTAGAAACATTCAAACATAGTCAAACATTTTTTGTGCCACACTCCCAAAGGAGAAATTACACCTGCAAATAAACATATCTTTAGCAGAAACCCTGCAACTCCTGAAACTCCTTTATTGCAATATGCCGTGGTGGTGGTCGTTTATTACGTAGCTTTTAAACTTCTGCTGCTTGTTGTTGCCTTGCTGTTGTCAGTCACAGCAGCAGTCACCAAGAAGAACAGAAATCAAACGCATTAGTTGCCTTAACACAGAGATAAGATATGTCAAATTATATGCAAGAGTGGAAAGATGGAGATAAAATGGGGGAGAATGAGAAATTGAATCAAACAAACGAGAACAACCTAGCGCAATATAATAATCATGCAAAAGGGAGCAATATAACAACAAAAAATCCTGGCAAAAACAAAAAGGCAAAATGCTAATAATGCTAATGCTAGAGTAGCTATATTTAATGACTCACATGATGGTTTTTTGCCTAGAGCAGTTTTGTCTAACACACGGAGAGCTCAACTCAAAAACTTCTTGGTTTTTTGCTATAATTACGCTTAAAAATACTTTAAAGTTGAATTTTTGGTAGGAGGAAGAAAAAAACAACAGAGAGTTCTCTCAAGAGAGCAAAGAAAAAAGGGATTGTTTGGATTGGATATGCATAATATGCGTGATCGATGACGGTGACGACGAAGACGCGTTTGCTTGGCGTACGCTCTAAATACAAAATGCAATTTACAAGAGACGAAAAAGACACACTTGTAATGATAATGATAGTATTGAGAATAGAGAGAAAAGGAGGATTATATGACTGAGCGCAACGCAGCAGCAGCGTTGTTATTGTTATTACGCGATTTCTACATGAAAACTGAATTTTCCCTTTTGGTAAAAACAAAAGAGTAAAGCCCATATCACATTACAGGTAGCCTTTTCAGCTTATGTAACATTTTTAAAAAATGCAATAAAAATTTGATAAAACTAGGCATAGGTAATACTTAATAGCTATCCTCTGTCTCTCTCTTCCTTCTTTGATTACATGTGGGAGAGAGAAAAATGGAAAGCCGATTTCCCCCAGCAAGGATTATATACCTGTGATATAATAAGAAGGCTTCTTTTTGACTCGTTTTTGAGTGATTCATGTCTGTGGTGACACGAGCTTTGGTATCTAAACTGGTGATTACCTCAGAAGGCTTTGGCACCACAGCGACTGCGACTTTTACACTCCCTCCTCCTTCTTTAATCATATGCTTTGATTAACTTCAACTTTTTTTGGAAAAGTGTTTGAAAAGTTTTAAAGGTAAAATTTAAGTATTAATTGGATAAATGAACATGTACTTTGATTACAGCTAATGTTTTTCGTTAATTGCTTTCTAGCATTACCTACTCATTAAACCCAGTAACTTCTATTTCTATGCAAGTGGGAAAGTGAATTATGAAGCAGAGGCAATTAGTAGAAATATATTTAGATAGGGATTAGGGACTAATTTAATAGCAGAGAAAAATAGAGAAAATTGTATTAAATTTACCTTGTATCGAGTCACTTGCTGTTCTAGAAACTCTTGTGGCCAATCCATCGTTCGGAAGTTGAGTGGTTGAAGCTCACTTTCCATTTTGCGAAGCCAATCTCTGACCCAATTAACGTCACATGGTTTCCCTTTAAATGAATAATCATTAAGATTAAAAGTATTAGTAGTTGTTGTTAAGTAATGCAAACACGTCATTTGCATTTTACCTGGTGTATCAATATTTCCAAATTGAACAGAAATGCTTTGCTGATGGTTTGATAAAATTTTCTCCAAAGCATTCCACTGGGAATTGAGATGTTTAACTCGCCATTGAAATTCCTCTTTTAAGGCAGGATACCTAAATATTAATTACAGTTAATGACTCATTTTCTATTTTAAAGATTTTTTAAACGAAAAAATTAGTAATTTTCAGTAAGCTCACTTTTGCGATAGAGTTTTGGCGGTTTCATTAATCTCCAATTTCCAGTGGCATTTGTTGACCATGGCTCGAGCCTATAAATAAAATATTGAGCGTATCAATAATGTTAGTATATAGGTCCCATTTTCTCTTGAAATGCTAATAGTTGTAATTATTTTTTAACAATATTTTCCCATTAAAAAACATTTTTAAAATTAACATACCAATTCAGAAAGTTTGATAACATCCAAAAACCTTCCTCTTTCCTTCTGCACGGAGTTAAGCCATTCGCAAATACTGCTGTACTTTTCTAGAAAAAGTTGCAGCTCCTGTTCCTGTGAATTAGATTCAACTAATTCCTGAAAGTACATAAAATACACAAAACTTACAAATATAATCATAACTCTCTAATTTACTACATTACACAACAGAAAAATACATTCTAAACAAAGTTAACTAGTCACTATCAATACCTGAACTGATTGCTTCCAAGCTTTCTGACCATCGTCATTGCTTGAGCCCCAAGACCGTCTCCACATTTTGTCTTGTAAAGCACGCCTAAATTTGTCAAAAGATAATTAGCAATTTTTTAAATCTTTGGACACGCTCTTTACTCATTTAGAAATGAATGGGGTTTCAAATTTAAAAATAGCAGCAAACCTGGGTCTCTTTGCGTTGAAACTGCCACACTGTCTTTCTCCGTGCCAAGGCTTTTTGGGCTGTTGTCTTTCTTCCCCATCCGATTGCGGGCTTGTTGGAGGTGGGGCCTCCAAAGAAGTCATGGACGCGCTGCACTTAATCTCATTCATTTTTTAAACTAATCAAAAAATACAAACATAAAATTTATTTCACAATCTCATGGTTGTTAATTACTTTATTAAATAGTGCCAAAAAAGCTTACATGAATAGAAAAATGCTGTTGGAAGGTCAAAGTCCATTGGAGGTTCTTAAAGCTAATAGGTAAGTAACCTAAGCTTAAGCCCTAATTATTTAACTTAATGATTAATTAATAGAATGTCGTAGGTGGAAGTCATATTGTATCTTTAAATATGATACAGTCTCTACGATTTACAAAGTCTTAATCTTTTAAATTAAAAAAACCTTAAGTTTTAAAACAAGTAACAATTAAACCGGGTTGGTTTTAACTTCGAACTCGTAAAAAACTTGTAAAAGATAAATTAGAGAGTTAAATTACGCATTTAATAAATTATGAAGAGAAGCTCGAACTAGATCACAGTTACTGTACAACTATGTGTAAAATTTGGCATTTATAGTTAAAATTCACTACAATTAACACTGCTGATGAAGTCTCCTTGAAATTCCTGCTTTAATTGTGTTAATCTCTACTAGTATTTGTATAAAACAACGTAATTACGTAATTGATTCTTTAACAATTAACAAGTTCGTCTATTGTTTTGTTACATTTAATAAGTTACAAGAGTTGGCTATTTAAATATTGCTATTTCAGAGATTTGGCACTAGCTAAAATTCTATGTAATTAAGCTTTACACAAGATACATTCCACCTTCTGCAAAATTGAGGGCTTTACTTCCACTGTATTTTCTGGGATCTTAATTTATTTTAGCTTTTTTGTGGATATTTGTATAATAAAAAACTTTTCAAACTAAAGTTGTTCCGTTGTAATAAAATCCGTTAAATTATTGGAAAGTTCCTTTACTTCGTTCCGGGTTGCAAATCTGTCTTGGATCCGTCAGTCTTATCCTAAAAGTACTCTTATGTCAGTCTACATGATTTCCAGCTCGTTATCATTTTTGTTTTCCTGTGTAAATATTTAAGAAAAATGTTTACAAGAAATTGTACAAATATTAAAAAGAATGTTAAGTAAAGAGATTAAGCAAACAAGACAAATTCGCGAAAATAACAGTTTTTTGCAAATTGCAAAACCCAATTTGTATATTTTACCTTAAAAACATAATGTCACACGATTTATTGGAATTTGATCTCACTTCCTCCAAGACAGAAACATCAAGTGCTTGTTGCACCATTTCATTGTTTCACATGGTAGGTCCTACAAAAATACATTTTTATTTGAAATATCTTTAAATATGAATATAATCAAACTAAATCATTAATAATTATTATTAATTAACAAACTCGAAACTTTTGTAGATAAAATATTTTTGATTAAAAGTTCACTTGAAAAGTTGAAATTTTAGGTAAACATAATCTTTGATTGACTGCCAATAAACAATTTTTTGGGTGCACAAATTGAGTTAATCGAAGATCGATTTTTAGCTAAAGCTACAGTTATGATAATTCAAGAATGTCAATGTTAAAAGAGTTCAAATTGTTTTCCCTTTCATTTAATGACCAACTAAAAACAACAATCACATCCAAAACACTGCAAAATACGGTCACTTCAACTTGTAAATTTTAACGAGAAGTCTCCCTTTTAAAAGAACTAGATTAATTTACATGATTATGCAAGCAATAAAATCTACGGTCCATTCTTCGTCTTTGTAAAAGAAACTGACTTAAAACAATTTCAGCATTGACCAACTAACAGACAAGTGTTAACTCCAATTATGTCTACGCTGATGAGTCTATTCTGTCTCATTTTTGTTTTAAAAACAACATACAATTTAAAAAAGGGACCCCTAACGGTGCCTTAACGGTTGGACAAGGCCGCCCCCGCAAAAACATGACAACCACCGGCGGCGCGATCTCGTAATGAACACATTTATCTGTATTCATCCCAACCCACACTCCCATTTTAAAAACAATTCCCAATCATAATTCATCATTCTTATCTGTTGAACATTTAATTATTACCCAAGCTTATATTCTTTTTAACGAGGGGAAATCATGTAACATTTGCAATATTGCATTTCTCCCTTTCACTATCATTTAAATAATTTTGGATCAATTGTTGACACAAGATATTAATTTGTTTGCATAATAAATTATCTCCTTACCAAAAAGGGCCTCCAACAACAACCCGTTCTTCTGTTCTTTCTATTTTGTCACATCCACGAACCTATTTCATCAAACTACCATTTTAATTACTTAATTAACTAAATACAAATTACAACAGTTTTGCGACTCCTTAAATAAAATCTCATTAACACCTTTCTTTACCTTAGCTCTTCACTGTTCCTCCTTTAGCAAATGTAAAGAGATGAGTTCTACACCACACAAACTGCATTAACACCATCACGATCTCATCATCATGATCAGCACATCACTCACCACATATTTCATAGTTTTGCCTTGCTTGAACACAAACAAGGAAGAAAAAATCCTTACGACGATTTTCATCGCTCTTTTGCAGTAGTCTTTAGAGCCCAAGCGTTTCCTTCTCTGTTTATGCCTGTAAATACATCTTAAAATAATAAAACCTTTTGTATGATATATCATCGCGTATTCATCATCACCACAATCATATAGTCGTAGAAAATATTCGTTCATGAATTGTGAACCTCAACCAACCATCCCCTATTTAGTTACTACTTTATCTGTAATATCATATTACTCTGTTTACTGCTCGTATCTGTGCATCGTTTACTATTCACCATTCACTCGCCCAATCCACTTTTGTATAGCAACCATCATCATCACATATCGGCAATAATCTTCCCTATTTAACGTGAATAGACACATTTAGAAAAAATCGTTTGAAACATAGGCATAGCCACAGAACCATAGGAAAACCAACAAAGCCCAGAGAGGGAGAAGCTATTAAGAAAAAATGGATATGTAAAATGTAATATAATCCTATTATGAGTCAGGTTAGTCAAAGTCAGGTAGAAGAATAAAAGCCCGTGAGCCATTTCTCTCGTGTATTTTACCCTCGCACTTGCACCCTCACCACCAACACCATCGTTCTAATCATCAACATTTTGCCATACATTTTAGATTATTATGCCAAAAAGCCAAACTTTATCAATAAATCATGAGAGCTTTCGTGTGTAAAAGTCTACCAGGAAGATTAACAAAAAATGGGAGAAGAAGAGAAGGGAGGAAAAGAAAAAAGAATTTACGTTTTAATTCAATAAAATAAATTGCGAAATAATCTTAATCTCTTTGTTCCCGTTAGAAAAACCAAATTCATAAAAATTTAGCTTTACAGGTTAATATGAGCTTTTAAATACTTTCAGGTGTGCTGAAATGTTTATAAATGAATAATAATAATGTTCTACATCAAATCAGACCACCCCAATCTAGTTTTATTGAATTAGGGGTTTTTCCACAAACCGAGAATTTAGTCGGTTGAATGTCTACCAAATATTATGATTAACCCAACGAAACCAAAACAGTCCATCTACTTTTATATTTTTTGATCAATTAAATTTTATTTTCTGTTGACTTCCTACAAAAACAATTTTCCATAGAATGAATATTGTTAATTTGTAAGCTATAATTAAAGTCATAATTAAAATAACGAATAAGAATCCCCAAACATGCAGCATCCTCCTTTCAAACCAACTCTTGTTTAGTCCGTAAGGCCTAAGGAATTGTGTATCTTTATGACGCAAAACGTACTCCACCCAGTACACTGCCAAATCCAATGGCTTCTGGGGACGGTCACGGAATATCTTTGATGTTCGTTGCATATTTTTTCTGTATCTACAAAGTGATAATATTTAGATATGTCATTAACTAGAGAACAAACAAAATAATTTGTTTTAATACTATTACACGCATTTTAAGAATTTACTTTTCATTTGTTAGAATTTCCCGAATAGCATTTTCCAATTTGTCTGCAGTAAGCTCTGAAATCTCCATCATTATCCCCCTCTCAGAATAATGAACTCTCACCGCATTGTAATCCTGTTCAGCAAAGATTGGAAAGACGATCATTGGAACACCATGGAAAACAGCTTCTTGAGTTCCAAGCAGTCCGCCATGAGCAATAAAGGCACGTGCATTGGGATGACTTAATATAGCCTGTTGATCCATCCACTCTGCAGTGTAGACATTTTCTGGAAGATTCTTTGGAACTTCCCCTCCATTCCATTTCACAATGAATCCAATATTTGGAAATTTCCTTATTGCAGTAAAAATAGCGTCCCTGTGACCTTGAGGAAGAAGTGGGAGCTTCATATAAGTTCCAAAACTGAAGTAAATGAACCCATCTTTCCATTTATTTATGAAAGTTTTAATGTCCTGCAATTCAAATGCATTTTAAACGGTAAATTTGGGTATTTTGCAGTTCCAAGTAAACATGCATAAAATCCTTACCTGTGCGAGCGGTTTAATTTCCTCTTTCAAATACATTCCCCCGACCTGAACAATCAAGGGAGGGATACTTTTTGGGAACTCTTCTGAAAAATGAGTATTTGCCAAAATTAGACTCGTTTGCTTTTCCAAATCTTCTACGTGTGGCATACTCGGATCTTTAATAGCCTCCCTGGCAATTCTATCCATTTTAGGTAAATAATAATAGCTCCTGTATAGTTTCCAAATGAGGGGCTGCAAAGCATTGGAAACCTCCTGGAGGAAAGTCATATTTGGAGGGAGATGATATTTATAATCAGGATAGTTTTCATCTGGATAGCCATACGTTTCCGTAAACCATGAAAAATAACCCGAGGAGGCGTAGAGGATAGTTGGTGCTTTATTCCTCCAAGCAAAGGCGTAAGCGCAATCGTTAAACAGTCCATTTACAATCACTAAATCGAATAAAGTTGAGTTAATCCAGGAAAATGTTGACTTGTCTTTTGTGACATATTCGCACATTTTAATTCCATTTTCAGGGTATTCAAACCAAAGTTCCTCGGCAGCTTTCACTCCCCCTTTTGCATATTATGCAAGTCTTAGCCCCGGCACCTCTGCGCGTTTTAAAAACTTACAAACCACCAAATTAAGAAGTTGTCATTTAAATTGTGTCGATCAAGGTATTGATCGAATTTCTCGTCCCATTTTCAAAAACTGATTTTGTCTGACGGGAATATCTGTAGAAATTACCCTTTCGAAAATCCCTATAGATACTCCTTGGTGTCGATGAGTTTTATAGGTTTGTAAGTTTTTAAAGGATCAGAGGTGCCCGGGCCAAAAGTTGACCTTGTAACCGTAGTGCAGCTGGGTCATATGTCATGCCCATGAAAGAGAGGAGATCAGGCGGAGTTACATCCGTAATATTTGGATGATACGAAGCTATTTTTGCTTTATGTGGAGAGAAGTAAGTTATGTTGTGGCCTCGATTAGCCAAAGCTGTTATTAACGGCCAACTGGAAATTCGGTGGGAATAACCTCCCATTCCAAAAAAGAATAGAATATTTGCTCCGTAAGAAATGTGGAGGGAGTAAATGAATAAAAGTAAAAACAAATTTATTTTTCTGGAATCCATTTTGGAATAAAATTTGTGTGCACAATAGTTTCAGTACAGTTCAATACTGAATGGACAGTTCTTGAATTGATGATATTCATGTGCATGACTTATCTATTGACTGATAATTAAAACCAACACGAGGGCAATTTATCTCTTGCGAGTACTTATACAAACGTAAACCACAAAACGTATTTTTCTATCATCCTGATGTCAATTAAGCCTGACCAATTCCAATTAAATTGTATTAGACAACAAATGTTAAGTAATTGAAATAATTAAGAGTCATTCATATGCATATGCTCTCATCTTTATGTTTGTTCTTATCTTGTACGTCCGGGTATTTGCCCAGCTTATTTAAAATTTTCCATTAATAAACTCATTTAAAGTTTGACATCCACCCAGTAATTATCTTATAATGTATGCAATTACCAAGTCAAGAACTTGTGACATATCTTAAAATCAATGAAAACGTTGGTTGAGACAAAATGAATGCATTATTTTAGATAGGTAAGCGTTTTTATTTGTTTTATTACGAAGGGTAATTGTTGCTTTGATGCAAAAGCTAGATCGTTGTGTTTTTTTTAAATATTAATGTAGGTATTTTAACTAAGTAGTTTTAATTTTATTAATTTTACCTTTGCAAACTAATTTTACAATAATTTTCTTTAAAATAAAATAAATTACAGCTAATACAATAGAAACTGTAGCAAATACAAAACCCCAAACATGAAGCATCCTCTTTTCATACCAAGTTTTATTTAAAGCAAACGGTTTCAAGAAAGAAGTGTCTTTATGACGTAGTACATACTCCACCCAAAAAACTGCCGTTTCAACTGGTTTCTGTGGTCGGTCCATAAACCGTTTGGAAACTTTCATAATATTTTCTTTATATCTAGAAATTCATAAATAAATTGTTGATATATTTTAATGAGTTATTACGTACTATCCATCTGAAAATGTTAGTCACCTTTTATTTGTAATAATTTCATGAATGGCGTTTTCTAGCTTTTCTTGTTTCAGCTCAGAAATTTCCAACATTATTCCTCTATTCGCAGAATGAGTTCTCATTGCGTTAAAATCTTGATCGCCAAAGACAGGAAAGACAATCATTGGAACACCATGATAAGCAGCTTCTTGCATGCCAAGTAAACCTCCATGAGCAATAAAAGCTCGAACTTTTGGGTGAGCTTTTAAAGTAATGCAAATGCAATTACGTAAGCCAATTTAAATTGCTAATTAAGTATAATTGCTAAATAGATTTCCCTACCTAAAATAGCTTGTTGATCCATCCATTCTGCTGTCAGTGCGTTTGCCGGCAAATCCTTTGGAACTTCCCCACCATTCCATTTCAATATAAAACCAATATTTGAAAATTTTTGAATTGCTCCAAAAATGGCATCCTTATGACTTTGAGGAAGTAAAGGAAGTTTCAGATAAGTTCCAAGACTGAAGTAAATGAATCCATCCTTCCATTTCTTAATGAAATTTTCAATTGCCTTCAAAATAAAACGTCGAAAAGATTAATTACTTGCAATTTATGTTACAAAGTATTTAGGTTTGTAAAGATTACCGGTACTAATTGCTTAACTTCAGTTGCAATATGCATTCCTCCAACATGAACAACCCAAGGAGGCAATGACCTTGGGAATTCTTCTGAAAAATGCGTGTTTGCTAAAATAAGGCTCGCATTCCTCTCCAATTCTTGAATTGACGGCATATTTTCATCCTTAAAAGCTTTTTTAACAATTCTTTCCAACTTTGGAAAATAATAATAATTCCTGTACAGTTTCCAATAGAAGGGTTGCATTGCGTTCCACACTTCCTGAAAAAAGCTCATCTCCGGGGGAAGATGATTCCTGTACTCTGGATAGTTTTCATCTGGAAATCCATACGTTTCCATGTACCACGAAAAATAACCCGAAGTTCCAAAGACAATCGTTGGAGCTTTGTATTTCCAGGCAAAGGCAAATCCACACTCGTTAAACAATCCATTAATAACAACTAAATCAAAATTGGATGAGTTCAACAAGTTGAAGATTGACTTGTCAGAGGTAATCACTTCACACAACTTTATCCCACTTTCTTGATACTCCAGCCATAATTTCTCTGCAGCCTGCACTCCGCCTTCTAGTCTTAACTTTGCTCTATCATAATCCATTCCAATCTGACTGATAAGATTTGGAGGAGTTATGTCTGTGATGTTGGGATGTGCATGGTTCGCAGGAGACTTTGATTTGTGTCCAGAAAAATAAGTTATGTTGTGGCCACGAGAAGCCAGAGCTTCTATCAAGGGCCATGAAGCGATTCTATGCGAATAGCCACAAAGTCCCCAGAAGAACAGGATGTTTGATGAGGATGCGATTTCAACCAAGAATAACGTTGTAAATAAATATTTGACGAATAGGAATTCCATTTTATTAAAGATGTAAGTTTCCAAGAAGTCAGTTTCTACATGCAATTTTTCTGTGCTACTCACCTGTTAGCAAATGTCATCCCGCTACTGTAAATAATCAAAGAGCCACATGGTGAACTCATTTTCCAAGGTCATCGTGTTCATCATGTCACATGCTACTAAACTGCATGGAGCAAATTGATGATCGTAAATTATTTTATGAAATCACATTTTTTAGTACTAATTTAATGCTATCGCGTAAATGCATGGGAAAAATATCACAAAGCCCTTAAAAATAATCCGTTAGCTTAATTTTAACTACAAAAAAGGTACCAACGTCGACTAGCAATTAATTCATTACAAAAACAATAATTTATGGATTTCATGCAATAATTAACTTGGCTTACTTACTATTCTCAGGAAACTTTTAGCTTATTCGATCTAGAATTAACAAATAACTTTAAAGTACAAAATCTTACTACGTAGAAAACTAAACTTAGGAAAACCAGACCCAAACCGAAAATGAATCCCCAAACATGCAACAATCTCCTCTCGTACCAAGGTTTGTTTAGACCAAGGGGTTTCAAAAAGTCACAGTTTGAGTTCTTGTGACGCAAGACGTACTCCATCCAAAAGACAGCAGTGTCAGCGGGCTTCTGTGGCCGGTCTAGGAAGATCTTGGAAGTTTTCTTCATGTTTTGTCCGTACCTAATGACGCAATTAAAAGTTGTAATTTCTCTCAAAAGCTGTAATTTTTAAATTTAATGGTTTACTTTTCATTGCTGAGTATTTCCTGAATTGCATTCTCCAGTTTCTCCTCCGTGAGCTCCGATATTTCCATCATAATTCCCCTCTCCGATGATTGCAATCTCACAGCATTGTAATCTTGTTCAGAGAATATTGGAAAAACAATCATGGGTACTCCATGATAAACTGCTTCTTGTATTCCAAGAAGACCAGCGTGAGCAATGAAGGCACGAACCTTTGGGTGAGCTATTAAGAAAATCTTGTGTCAATTTTAAACTAATTAAAATTTATTTTAATGTCATGTTTGCATTAATTTTTACCTAAAATAGCTTGCTGGTCCATCCACTCTGCAGTTAAAACATTTTCCGGAAGATCTTTTGGAATATCCCCTCCATTCCATTTCAAAATGAAACCAATATTTGAAAATTTTCTAATTGCCCCGAAAATTGCGTCTCTGTGTCCTTGTGGAAGTAACGGAAGTTTCATGTAAGTTCCAAAACTGAAATAGATGAATCCATCTTCCCATTTGTTAATAAAGTTTAATATATTCTGAAAAGAGATGCAAGGCGCCATTAATTATTACGCAATTATGGAATGAGTACACTGAACAAGGCCATCTTGGGTGTTTGCTTCAAATAAGAACAAAAATTACCTTTGGCAATGGCTTCATATCATCTTCCAAATGCATTCCTGCTATCTGCAAAATCCAAGGTGGTAAGGCGCGTGGGTATTCCTCAGAATAATGCGTATTTACAAAAACCATACTCGTCCTTTTATCCATTTCCTCCAAACTCGGCATATCCTCCACATTCAAAGCTGGCCTTACAATTTTCTCCAGTTTAGGAAAATAATAATAATTTCTGTAAATCTTCCAATACAACGGCTGCAGGGCATTTGAAACTTCTTCTAAAAAACTCATATTTGGGGGAAGATGATATCGAAACTCAGGATAATTTTCATCCGGATATCCATACGTTTCACTGTACCATGGAAAATAAGCTGAAGCTGCGTAGGTAATTGTTGCAGCTTTGTGTTTCCACGCGAGAGCAAATGCACAATCGTTAAACATGCCGTTGATAACAACCAAATCAAATTTGGTAGCAGTTAACTGCGTAAGAATGGCAGGATCTGAGGTAACCACTTCACACAATTTTACCCCACTTTCGGCATAATCAAACCAGAGATTTTCGGCAGCTTTCACTCCGCCTTCTAGTCGAACTTTGGCCCAATCTATGTCAATGTCCATGCGTGTTAGAAGATCTGAAGGTGCTATGTCCGTGATATTTGGGTGGGAATGTAACGAAGTAGATTTTGATTTGTGTCCTGAGAAAAACGTAATGTGATGACCTCTGTCAGCTAAGGATTTTATTAACGGCCATGAAGAAATCCTATGAGAATAACCGGAAACGCCGTAAAAGAAGAGAATGTTTGCTGCGGAAGATACCTGCAGAAACAATGAAACTGCAAGGATAGTGTATAACGACGTTTTTGAATTCATTTTGACTAGAAAGTTATTTAATCTTTAGGTGAGATGACGCCAACAATCTATTAATATTTAAGAATGCTAAAATGATTGCTAAAATCGTGCAAATCAATCGTTAAATACTAAATTTGTTAATGAAGATGCAATCAGACATTGCCTTTATTTATCTACAAAATTAAGCCGATAGCGATCACATGCATCACAAACGTTTCTAGCCAAATTCTAAATGCTTTGCATGTGATTAAATTCACGTGACTTTTTACTTGATCTGTTTAAATAACAATAATTGCTTGTCTATTATGTAACACTTCTTTGTAATTGCAAAGTTTACGTAAGTGAGCACTTGTAATTTGTATGGGAAAAGTTATATAACTGTCCAAATTTTTGCACATGACAAAATATTTGCAATCTATGCGTACCCAAATGACCTGAGTGTTGATTTACTCCTATTGGGTGTAAATTATGTTTAATTTTCTTCGACAAGTAAAATAATACCTGGAATGTCGTACCTCTTCAATATGTTATTCAAACCCTTCTTGCTAATGCCAGGACTAACAGTCATTTTAGACTCACGTGTTCAAATGTCTCGTTATTTTCATAACAATTACCACGTTTTGTACGTAATTGCTCTCAGATAAACTTAAAAGTGCGGAGTTTGTTACGTAAATCAGTCGATAAAATCTATCGTACAGGCAGTAAATTGATAAAAGTATACAACCATTTATTTCAATAATTGTTTTGATAAGGAAATACAAAAAATATTTGTAATGATATATGTAGTAATATATGTATTTTTTAGCATCTTTGTTTGAGCAGAACGCAACAGAGTATTTTGCAGATGTAAATCCAGAAAAGTAGAAATGAAAACAATCTCGTTACAGGTTATAAAGAAGTTAAATTTTCTCAATTAATATTAGTATGTTAGGATTAAAGCCACGCTGCTAATGTTTTATTACAACTGCAATGAGTCTTATTAAAGAAGATTTGCTTGTTTTGTGATGGGATATTGGCTTAACTAGTTTTAGTTTGCTAAGTAAAATTATAAATTAAAAATTTATAAAATGAAGGATATGCACGCAATTAGTAATTGATTAGCTTTTTAAGCATTATTAGTATTATTTTGACAATTAAGATAAGCTGATTTTCTAATCGTTATTTATGATTTCTCCATCGAGGTTTCTTCCTTTCCAAAATTTCCTGTAAAACGACGGTAAATAAAATCAATTTGTTGAGTGATCTCAAAGTCAACAGGCTATAGATAGGTCCCATCGTATCAATGTCATTTACCATCCAAACAGCAGCAGCAAACATTAAAGCCTTCATTTCAAAAGTTAAATCCATCCCATAAAGCAAAGTTGACTTTCCCCTTGTGGAGCCAATCCTCCCAAGCTCAATATCTCTAATCCACTTTTAAAATAAACCAGTTTGTTTTTAAAATAATTACTTTAACTTTAAATATTATGTAATTTAATAATTTCGTAATAAATTACCACAACGTGTTGATTATCTCCAGTAGCTGTATATCCAGACTGTTCCGTCTCCATCATTAGCGTCCCCGTAGGATCAAATACTCTCAATTTTGTGGAGGACTCTCCCATCACACTCCTTTCCGTCCTTTCCTCTCTCGTAATTGAGCCAAGGAGAATTTCGGAGGGTAATGTCACAGCAATGCACTTTCCCAAATAATAACAAAAAACAATTAGGAAATAAAATCAAGTATTATATAATACTTGTGTAAAACTAACAGATGAAACAAAGTCAAAGAGTTTTGGGGCCCCAAAATGGATGATGAGCACAGGTTGGGTAAGATAAGCGATGAGAAGCGGTGGTTTGGAGCCCATTGTGTAGTCAGATGAGCCAAACCGGTGAATATCTTGGATTGCTGTAAATTGCAATTGTCTTTGTTGGTCGTAAACACGATATTTATGGTTTTTTATGCAAAGTCCGCAGCAAGCAACTAAAAATCAAATTTTACATTTTATCGGACGGTTAAATAAAGATAATTAAAGATTGGGAGTTTGGTTACATTCATAGTCGTGTAATATCTCCAGTCGACGGAACGGGTTAAAAACATGCAGCTTTTCAAGCCCTTCGCCTATAAAAGAAAATTGAAACAAAAACAAGTATTGGATGGATAAGTGTGTTGTTGTTGTTGTTAATTTTTATTGTCTACAGGTTCAAAATCATTATACAGAATTGATATTCGTACCCTGACATGTGTAAGAATTACTTTAGGTTCATCCAGTTTGGATAAATAAAAAAACTTACGAGCCATAATGTCCAAATCAACAGGAACAATTCCCAAACGATTCTTCTTCTTTGTTTCCATTCCCGATTATTGCAATTTTTTCTATTCACTACGACTTATAATTATTTTAATTCCAAAAACACGTTTTTTCCAAGAAAACAAAAAATCTCCGAATAACAGCCAGATTACGCGTGATTCAAACCCACTTGCTAAAGAAAAAAGCAGACTTAAAATTTATTCTCCCAAAAATTTGTCAAGACGGAAGGAAGTAAAAAAGAAAGATCATCCGTAGCAGCAAAATTACTATAGAGCAGATGTTGCCCTTTAAACCACAACCTTGCTTATCAAAAAAACGACAGCATTTGAAATTGCTCGAAAGTCATCATTGCTTTTTTGTATATGTACAAAGTACACATTTTCATGTGCAGCAAGCGGTTGCGTATTAGCGAATTACACGGACAATTACGTCACCGCTTTACTAAATTCATGACGATGTGAAGACGCTGAGAAAAGTCGTACTAACGAAAAGTAAGCATTAGATAAAAAATATGTAGGTAAGTAGAGTTATTTTCTCGGTTTCAAATTCAGCTCAAGTGCAGTGGGACGTTCTACTTCCGTAATCGAAGTTTACTACTCCTCCTTTTTGCTTTGATCTTCTAATCGTATGCTTCATTCTGTAATACTCCATTGCATATTCGCAAATCTGCTTTATTTAAATTCTCAAGTTTACATTTTCTTTAAAATTAGCACGAAATGTTAAAATTCAATCAAATTTAACTCAAAACAGCTATCCCTTAAAAATAATTTTGCATCTTGGTTTAGATGGAATAGATTCCTTGAAAGAAGGAAAATCTTTCAATAAATTGATACTTTTGCTGATTGCAATGGTGATGATTAGACTTTATATCTTGTTTAGTTGTCGTTTATGCCAAAATCGTAACAAAAATAGTACAATAAGGTTTATAAAATGAAGCAGTACATTGTGACAAAAAATATATGCAGGTTGCAGAATACACATTGGCGAACATAAAGGATGCTATTTTTACTCCAATGCTTTTCTGCAAAAAATAATCATCTTGATTTTCTATGAGGATGCTAAATTTTCAGTTCTACTAGTTGGATCTACTTTTTGTCTCAAATGATTATTTACAAGAGGATTTAAATCTTAAACATTTGCTTGATATACTTTCCAATATATATGTAGTATTGAGCACGATTATCTGATGTATGCAATGCCATTATAGGGTCTTCAAAAGATTTTAAATTTCAATACCAAAATCTGAAAGTACATTACTCATTGTCTCTAAAATCAGTTCGATTTAAACTGT